>PVJN01024512.1:0-31058 GCA_004026805.1 Lasiurus borealis | reverse complement strand
GGACCAGACCCTCCTATCTTTTGCGACTCCCCTAAATTTCCGTGCACTTCTCCCTTTTCACAGTCCAAACTCCCCCGTATGAGTTTCAGCTGGATCTGGGGTTTAGTGTCGTAGGATAAGGGGTTCAATGCCGTTGGGAGTCTCCGTTTCCCTCCCGTCAGAGAAAGCCAGCCAGGTACTCGGGCACCCGCTCTCTCAGGGCGCGCGTCACCGTACCTCAGTTTTTTGCAGTTCCTCTGGGTGTCTGTGAGCCCCTCTCTTTCCTTCTAGCTGTAGAACTTCCACTCGGCCAGCTTTCCTGTGGTTCTGGATGATGTCTGTTCTGTCTTTTAGTTGTAGTTTTGAAATTGTTGTGCGAGGCAGCAGTGAAGGTGTTTACCTATGCCGCCATCTTGGCTCCTCTCAAGTGTGACCATTCTTAACATTTACCTTTATCATACATTTTTAACTTAACTTGAGTTTTTTCATAGTAAGAGTAATAAGTAAATTGTAGAATGAAGTAAAGAGTGAAAGAAAGGAAGAAAGAAAGGAAGAAAGAAAGAAAGAAAGAAAGAAAGAAAGAGGAAGGAAAAAAGGAGATGCAAGTCAAACCTTATCCCAATCTCCAAGTTCCATTCTTCAGAGGAAGTCCTATTAGTGTTTTCTTGTATAGCTTTACAAAAAATATTCTATGCTTAATCAAATGTGTATTTATTGCATATATGCATTTATGTGTAATTATATAATAGATACCACACATGGTATTATTTAACACATAGTTTGCTCTAATTTGCTTTTTTCATTTAAAAATTCAATGTTGAACATATTTTCCTGTCAGTACATTCTTTCTAACAGCTACAATTACTTCACCATTTGGATGCACCATTTTTAACTGGTCCCCTATTTATTTGGGCTGGAAAGTTTTTGTCATAAGCAAACACAGCTACAGGAAATATCCCAGAGCTACCTGGCCCACAATCTCTGTCCTTTACATCTACCTGAGGGCAGGAGTAGTTCCATAGACTACTGGCATGACGTGAGCAGAATAAAGGACAAGCCGGGAAGAGAGAGTAGGAAGAGGACAGAAAGAGTTGAGAATAAGGGATTTGGAGCAGAGGCCAAATTCAACCAATTCTCACTTCTGACTTAGAGGATGTCTGCCTTCTCTTATTCCCTCTCATTCTACTTTCTCCACCAACCTTATTCCAAGGGGTCCTGCTGCATTGTGCTAGAACCCAGAACCATGGCTGGGCTCTAATATCTCTAACCACCTCCCACTGCTCTATCACTGAATGGTTCAGAACTCTTACCCATCAGCCAGATGAAGAGGCCCTGCCACCGGATCAAGGAGGACAGATATCTGTTTGTTCTTTCTTACACACACACACACACACACACACACACATACACACACACACACCTACCTGCTCTCCAAAACTGTGGGTTTCAGACTTGTACCGAGGGCGCCTTGGAGCTGTGGGGAAGAAAATGGTATCTGTAGGGTCTTCTCTTTTAAAGCTTGAGTCCTATAAAAGAAATGATGAGGTCAAAACCAACCCTAAATATTGGGTTGCTCTTTTCCAACCAGGATTAGTTAAGTATGGCAGAGCATGTAGTCACATGGGCTGTGTTCACATTTTACCCTGATGTGGGCAAGCTATTTATCATTCTGAGTTTGTTTCTTTAACCTTAAAATGGGGCTGGGATGTAAATGTGCTCTGCAAACCAATAAATTCCACAGATAAATTTGTACTGTTCCTCTTCATTTTCATGTTGAGCCTGTTGCCAGTGTGGAGGGATGGTGGAGAGCAGGTCTTGCTTCCCCTCTTGGTGTCACCCTGTGCAGTCCTCAGAGTTTAGTTTCCATGCTTTCTGTGGATGGGGGTGGGCAGGAAGGACAAGATAACTTTTCTGTTTTGTGTCCTCCCACTTCCTAGGGGACGCTGTCTTCTTGGACAGTGAGCCCCAGAGGCAAGAGTATGTCATGAATGATTATGGCTTCATCTACCAAGGGAACAAGAACTGGATCCGTCCTTGCCCCTGGAACTATGGGCAGGTGAGTCTCAGCCCAGCTCGTGGACCATCCAAGGGAAAGGGAAACAGGAGGAGGATGAGAGGATGCCCCTCATGCAAGTTTTATCTAGAACTACTGAGTAATGGGAACTAAATGGTACCTGGAAGATGTGAGATGTGACTCGAGGGAGCTAGAGGAGCAGCCATAGAAAACTGGAATGTTCTTTGCTGACTGTGTCAGGATTAGAGAGAGAAGGAAAGCTGAAGGTATCCACCCAGCAACTTCACTGAGTATGAGAGTGAGGATGAAGGCACAACAGCGACATCAGACATGGTGATACCTCATTTTTTTTGTTTCTAGGGTGGTGTACGTTGCTCTAGATTTTGTTTTCCACCCATATTCTAAATCATGTGACTTTATTTGTAAAAATAACATTGTATGAATCACAATGAGCTACAACAGCCCAGCCTTCAGCAGATACTCCAGGAAGTCCAGAACTGGACCAGGGAGGAGGGTTCTTAAGGCTGGCCCCGGCATTGGGACACTGGCTCAGAATTCTTATCCATCCGAGAGAAATGATTTTTCAGCCAGTCAGACACATTAGGGGAAGTAGACCAGCCCTGCCACCCACAGGGGTGTCAGCTAGAAATCCCAGGGGAGCATGTGGAGCCTTGTTTCAGTTTACTATGGCTCCTCTCCAGAATTTGTCCAATACGTGTGGCCTCAGGCCCAGCCTTGCGCTCCCCCAACCAAGGGGGTTTAGTCAAGCAAGATAAGACATAGCAGCCTAAACTGGCCCCAACTGACATCCCCACCCCCTCACTCAGCATGGGCAGAAGGGGATCTTAGTGAGTCCCTGAACAGGAGGTTGCTGCCACCTGTGAGAAACAGAAGAGCAGAGCTGCTGGTCTCTGAGCCCTGGGTCCTTCCATATCTCTTATTCAGTGAATGTAGACTGAATGCCTGCTCAATGCCAGGCAGAGCTCTAGGTGCTATAGATATAAGGATGAATAAAACACTGCCCCTGAGTCTACAGTGAAGTGGGGACTCAGTCATATAAGCAGGTGAGGATCCATTTGACCTGCTGCAGGGGTTACAATGAATCTGGTGTTGCTGAAGCAAAACTGATGAGATGAGGGTCCTGAGAAGTAGAAGGCCAGATCAGGGAGTCTCTATGAGTCTTGTGGAGGAGGCTAGAGCTTTGATTCTGTAGGTCACAAAGATCTTTGAACATTTTAAAGCAGAAAAGTGAACTTATCTAACTATCCCTTGGGAAAAATATATCAGAGAGCCTCCAAATCCTGTTTATTGCCCAAAGTTACATGGAAATCAATTAATTCACTTACTCTAATTCAACAAAGATGCACAGAGCCCCTCATCTGTGCTGAGCACTGTGCCAGATCTGAGGTGTGAAGTTCCAAGGAGCATGTAGAGCCTACACTTAGGCAGGGACGATAGACCTTGGCTACATCATTATCTCTGAGCCTGATGAGTAGAGATGTAGCCAGTGCTATGAAGCTAAATCAGGCTTGGACTCAGCAAAAGACCTCAGGACTAGTGGCATTCTCACCGCACCTGCCTTGGGTGGGAAGTTTCCATAACTCACATGCTATTAGTCAGCCCACAGCCCTACTGAATTGCAGACACCATGGCAAGTTGGGGCCATCACCTTAGCCTTAACTACCAATGATGAGCTGGATCAGCAGGTAGGGGTAGAAGATGAGGCAATGTGGTTTTAGCAAGAATCACTCATGAGGTCCAAGACTGTGGAGATTGAGGAGAGAAGAGAAATGATTTTTCAGTCAGACACATTAGAAAAAACTCCAAGGATTTCACTTGCAGGACATACCCAGTGAGGGAGTTGTGATCCCAGAGCTTTGAGACCCTGTACCTGTCCAAGTTCATGCTACTAGACACAGTTACCTTCCAAGTGAGTTTGTATTTCAAACACACTTCATCTGAGAGCTGAGTGGGGTGTGCCTTGCCTCTCTGCATCTCTTCTTGCAGTTTGAAGAGAATATCATCAACATCTGCCTGGAGTTGCTAGACAAGAGCCTGAACTTCCAGGTGGACCCAGCCACAGATTGTGCTCTTCGAGGAAGCCCTGTCTACATCAGCAGAGTAGTATGTGCCATGGTGAGGTTGGGTCTGGATTTGCCCACTCAGGGCATGTACAGAGAGGGAGGAAGCTGTGCCAGAGGAGGCCTGCTTACTCACAGTTGCCCATGAAATGGGAGAATGAAGAGTTGAGAGACACGGGCCCTCTTGCAAAGCTGTTTTGGCTAAGACTGATTAAAATACAGCTAACAGGTTTTTCTCAACTAAGCTCTGAACTAGCTGGGTGTGGGCCATTAATTCCAAATTGCATGTTTTGGGAAAGGCTGAGCATAGCTGTAGTTTTTGAAATGATGTTATTGTTTCTAAGTTTCCTTTACTCTGAGTATTTTTAAAAGCTACCAAAGCCAAGCTCTAGCTTTGCAGGGGGAAGAGGGAGTGTAGAAACAGAATAATAAACCAATTAACAGTGGAACACAGGTCAGAATGGCCAGCTTCACATCCTGACCCCTTCCCCAGAAGGTCTGGAAGTTCCCAGGTAAAATGAGATAAAAGCCTCCTCTGTGTCTCAGGCCCACAAGCCTTGCACGGCAACTCACACATCACATCCTGTTGATGAAAAGGATGCTTCTAATTCTTCTATGTATGGCTTCTCTTCAGATCAACAGCAATGATGACAACGGGGTGCTCAATGGGAAGTGGAGTGAGAATTTCTCAGATGGCACCAACCCTGCAGAGTGGACGGGCAGCATGGCCATCCTCAAACAGTGGCACTCCACAGGTTGCCAGCCAGTGCGCTACGGGCAATGCTGGGTCTTTGCAGCCATCATGTGCACAGGTAGGAAGTAGAGAGTTCCCCATGAAATGACCAAAAATGCAATGGCTCACACATTAGCCCTCCAAATAATTGTTCCCATCTCACACAGTTCCCACCAAGAAAATGTCTGTTCACTAACCTAAGGCTTCACATATGTGGGCTTATTTCAGGGGATGGTTTTGAAGTAGAAATCACATACTTCCCGGAACCTGGCACCCTTCCGTCTCTTCTAACAGAACTTGGCTGGAAATTGTCTGGTGCAAGCTAGGAAAGAGATGAGAGGCCAAGTAATTAGAAAAACTTGCAAACTGATTAGCACAGAGAATGGTCTTAATGAAGAAGTTCATACGAGAGGGAAATGTGCATCTGAGTCGTGGTATGGACCACGGAGCCAGAGCAAGGTGACAGCCAAAGTGCAATGACCTTGAATTTGAAGTTTCACAAGTTTGGAGGTCTGGAGGCCTGACTCAGGCCAGGGAATTAGGGGGTGAGGGGAATTGGTAGATCAACTTTTCAGATAGGGAGTAGATGCAACATTAGTAAAAGAAAAGCTAAAAAGAATAGTAGTCACATGGGAAAGAAGGCAGGTGGAAGTTGGTTTGCATGTGGCAAAAGGAGCAAGTAGAGGAAGTGGCAGGTAAATGTTGAGGAGACTGATACCTGCAAATGATTGCACACTGGAGGTAGCAAGAGGAGGTCTGCCTCACCTGGGACTATTGCTCCTGCGCCTCACCCTTACCCTGCCCCTGGGCCTATGCCAGCTCTCAGCCTCTTGGCATGCATATCCATAAACCTGAATTGGGTCACAATCAGGAACTTATTAATGTTACCTGGGGAAAGATGCCAAGTGTGGCTTTTGTTCACAGCACTCTCTAGTACAATCCAGGGAGGCCAGATCTGCCCACAACTTGGTTTAATAAAGGAGTGAGGCCTTTTGTGTAGAAATTCCCTAGAGGACACAGCCTGGTGCACTCTGTATGCATGTGTGTGCTGAGTCCAGCTCCAGTCTCCTGGAGGAAACCCAAAGAGCCCGGGGCTGTGAGCAAAGGCCAGGCCTCTGTCCAAGGCACAAGGAGGTCTCTGTCAATACTCACTGAGTGTGACTTCACACAGGTTGGTGAGGAGGAGGTCTCGAACTACTCCTCCCCTGCAGCTGCACAGCCCGTCTTATGTCTTGCATTGAATGCTTTGATTGGTCAAAGAATCCTTGGTCGGTGTTTTGTTTTGTTTTGTTTTGTTTTGTTTTGTTTTGTTTTAATAAGAAACCAGGAATTTGACAGCTTTGATTGTGTGACCAATAAGAGTTATGGGCATTTGCGTAAACTAGGATGTCTGAGTCATTGAGGGAGGAGGCTCAAGAGTGAGAGGCAGAGGACGGATCAATCTTGTTTGTGCACGATAGAGAGGAAATCTTCAAAAGCTTTGAGTCTAATGGGCCATGTGCATGTGTGTAAAAGAAAGGGCCAAGATTTAGTGTGTGATTATCTGGAACTGGCTGATGACAGAGGTGGAGCCAGTGAATGGAGATTATGCAAGAGAGCAGACCAATTAAAATGTTTATGAGAATAATGGCCCTATAGTGATCTGGAAAGCATAGGGTTGGGCAAAATAGGTCAAATGTGGGCTACTTGGGTCCAATTGAAGCTCAGCTAGCACCAGCCTTCCCGGAAAGACTTACCATGTTGTATATTAATAAGCATATCAGATTTTAAAACTCATTCCAATAACACTTATTTATTGAGTCCTTATTCTATGCTAGGCAGTATGCTTCAAATATTTTGGGATACAAAAATGGGTAAGACCCAGTCTGTATCCTCTACTAAAAGTTAAAGTGTTATCAAGCTCCTTAACCCAATTCAGCTTCCAAAGCATTACTATTATTCACAATCACAATAGCTGATGCTTATGGAAGACTGTGCTAAAACTTTGACAGATGAGAGTAATGGTGAAAGATGTGGACTCTAGAAGGAGACTGCTTGGCTTCAAAAACCAGCAAGGCCATTAGTTGGCTGAATAACTTTGGACAAATACTTAACATTGTGCCTCAGGTTTCCTCAGAGGATTAAGTTCATACATGGAGAATTCTTAGAATAGGGCCTGGCTACAGTGAGTGTTCAGTATTAGCTAGGATAGTCCTGTTTGATCCTTCAAATTAATCCTTATGAATTAGGTCCTATCATGACCTTAATTTTGCAGATGGAGAGATGGAGTGGTGGAGCGAAGCTCACATCCAGGTCTGGCATGCTCTAACCACAAGGCAATATACTGCACAGAAATGACTACAGCCGCCATGTATCTAGCATTCTCTGTGCTTCAGGCACACACCGAGCACTTTCACACTTTCTAATCCTCACAACCACATACATGCAACGTAGATATCATTACTGTCACTTTACAGGTGAAAAAACTGAAACTCAAAAGTGATCAAGTGACTCTTGTCTGATCCAGAAGTACATCCTCCCACCAGCAGCTCTATGTCCCAGTATTGTCTTTTTTTTAATGTAAACTAATTGACATCGAGTTCCTAAAGAAAAATCACAGAAACGAAACTGTGGATGCATCAAAAATAGTGCTATAATTTTTGGATGGGCTGTTTCCTTGACAACCGTTTAGTTATCTATTACTTGGAGAGTTTCAGAGAAATCCTTGGCCTAAACCCTTCAGTGCTCAGGCCCAGCTGCCCCGAGACTCTCAGTCATCCTGTTCTGGCCATCCACTCCTTGTGACAAGGTCAGCCCCTATGCCCTTGGCTGAGGTCTGTAAAGTATCCAGGAAGCCTCTCACTGTACAAGGAACAGAGGGGACAGTGATGATCTGTTGCCTGAAAATTCTCCCCAAAGTCAGGTGTCCAAAAGCCACTTATTGTATGATTCCATATATGTGCAATGCCCAGCATAGGCCAGTTCATAGAGTGGATTGGTGGTTGCCTGTGGCTGAGGAGAGGAGGAATGGAAAGTGACTGCTAGTAGACATAGAATTTTTTTTTTTTTAGATGAAATGTTCTGGGATTATTAGTGGGGATTGTTGTACAACCTGTTAATATACTACCAATCACTGAAGTCGTGACTCTAAAAGGGTGAATTTAACGGTATGCAAATTATCTCAATAAAGGTTTGTTGTTGTTTTATAAACCAGGCATCCTGGGAATATGCCTGGTCCTGGTAGGCTGCTACCCACAACTGCATGGGGTAGCAGTGGGGGCAGAAGTGAGGGGTTGAGGGTCGGAAGACTTGAACATGTGACTGTGAGCAGGTCCATGTGGTATCATCACCCCTTCTGTAAAGTAGGGCCCTTGGCAGTGAGCCATGGTGGGAAATGGTGGGAAGGTGAGGAGGCTGAGGGTTTGGGGCTGGGCACCTCCTCTCTTCACGGATCTAAGATTTCTCCTCACTTGTTTGTATAGAGTTATTTCAATACAATAACTCTTGTCCTCATTGTTTTTACGAGTCATTTCCTCTGAAAGAAAGGAACCTCAGCCAAGGCCCTCGTGAGTTATTTAGCTTAACCTTTGGCTTAAACACACATTTACCATTATTCCCCATGGATTTATAAGGCATCAAGGTTTGTATGAAATGTTCCCTCACTGAGTTGTTAATTAATACATGGCAATCACCTAGGAAAATGCCTGGCACATGGTTAGTTTTACATAAGTGTTAGCTATTATATTTAGCCTCCTGGTGTTTTAATCTCTGCCTCTTGGGCTCCAAAGGTCTGACTGGCTCTTGTTTAAAAGGTTTTTATTTTATTATTTTTTTAAATATATTTTTATTGATTTCAGAGAGAGGAAGGGAGAGGGAGAGAGATAGCAACACCAATGATGAGAATCATTGATTGGCTGCCTCCTGCATGTCCCCACTGGGGATTGAGCCCACAACCTGGGCATGTGGCCTGACCAGGTATTGAACAGAGATCTCCTGGCTCCTAGGTTGACACTCAACCACTGACACACACTGGCTGGGCTCTACCACTTTTTGGGTTTATTTCCTTGCTTTGTTCCTTGGAGTGTTTGGGATTAAATTAATCATATTCCTCGTGTCATGGCATTTGTCGTTATAGGTCTTCTTCAGGCCCCTCATTTTAAAAAATGTAACTAATTGATTTCCCCCATTTATCTATAAACCATTCCCATTATTTTTTAAAAATAAATCTTTATTATTCAGATTATTACAATTGTTCCTCTTTTTTTTCCCCCATAACTCCTCTCCACCTGGTTCCCACCCCACCCTCTGCTCTCACCTCCCCAACATTGTCCTCATCCATAGGTGTCCGATTTTTGTCCAGTCTCTTCCCACTCTCCCTGTACCCTTTCCCCCCTGAGAATTGTCAGTCCACTCCCTTTCTATGCCTCTGATTATATTATATTCACTGGTTTATTCTGTTCATCAGATTTTTTATTCACTTGATTTTTAGATTCATTTGTTGATAGATATGTATTTATTGTTCATAATTTTTTGTCTTTTACCTTTTTCTTCTTCCTCTTCTTAAGGAGTACCTTTCAGCATTTCATATAATACTGGTTTGGTGTTGATGAACTCCTTTAGCTTTTTCTTATCTGTGAAGCTCTTTATCTGCCCTTCAATTCTGAATGATAGCTTTGCTGGATAGAGTAATCTTGGTTGTAGGTTCTTGCTATTCATCATTTTGAATATTTCTTGCCACTCCCATTTGGCCTACATAGTTTCTGTTGAGAAATCAGCTGACAATCTTATGAGTGCTCCCTTGTAGGTAACTAACTGTTTTTCTCTTGCTGCTTTTAATATTCTCTCTTTGTCTTTTGCTCTTGGCATTTTAATTATTATGTGTCTTGGTATGGTCCTCTTTGGACTCCTTTTGTTTGGAGTTCTCTGTGCTTCCTGGACTTGTAAATCTATTTCTTTCACCAGGTGGGGGAAATTTTCTGTCATTATTTTTTCAAATAGGTTTTAGTATATTGCTCTCTCTCTTCTTCGGCACCCCCATACTTTGGATGTTGGTACACTTGAAGTTGTCCCAGAGGCTCCTTACACTATCTTCATATTTTTGGATTCTTTTTTCTTTTCTAGTTGGGTGTTTTTTGCTTCTTTCTACTTTAAACTTTGAGTTGATTCTTGCGATCCTCTAGTCTGCTTTTGGATCTCTGTAGATTATTTTTTTTTTATTTCAGTCAGTGTATACTTAGTTTCTAGTTGGTCCTTTTTCAAATCCTCAAGGGGCTCACTAAATTTATCAGCCTTTTCTAGAAAATTCTTGAAAATTTTAACCATGGTTTTGAACTCTATATCCAGTCATTTGCTTTCCTCCATTTCTTTCATTTATGACCTGTTCCTTTGTTTCTGCATTTTGGCTGCTTCCCTGAGTTTATAGAGTGGCTTTGTGTGCTCGGTGTCCTATAGGGCCCAGTAGCTCAGCCTTCCCAGTTACTTGAGGTGGACACTCTTGGTGCACCCCTTTCTGGGCTGTGTGCACAGTCTTGTTGTAGTTAAGCCTTGATTATCATTGGTATCACTGGGAGGATTTGACCTCCAGGCCAGTTGGCTGTGAGGATCAGCTATGTCTATGCCTGGAGAACTTCTGTGCTAGAAACACCCTTATGAGACAAAACTTGCAAAAGCCTCTGTGCTCAGCTTGGATGGGGTGGAGTCTCAGGGCAGAACAGACAGCGTTGGCTGAAATTGAACCTGTAATCCTTTAGTGTGTGGGCCAACACTCTCACCACCCAGGACACTAGCCAAGGCAATATGCTAGTATTGTTATCTTTGTATAATATTTTGTCCAGTATTTTTTGTTTTGTTTTATAGATTATATTTTTCACCTTTAAAAGTTCCATTAGACCCTAGCTTGTTTGGCTCAGTGGATAGAGCATCAGCCTACAGACTGAAGGGTCCCAGGTTTAATTCCTTTTAATAGCATATACCTCAACTGCAGGCTCAATCTCCTGCCCCAGGTTGGGCATGTGCAGGAGGCAACACATAGATGTGTCTCTCTCACATTGGTGCTTCTCTCTCTCCCTCTCTGTCTCTCCCCTTCCCTTCCACTATCTCTAAAAACCAATGAAAAAATATCCTTGGGTGAGGATTTTAAAATTTTTCATTGAGTCTTTTCTTTATCTTCCATTTTTTTATTTTGTTTATGTTTCCTTTACTTTCTCTTGAGCATATGTATAGTATTTAAAATACTCATTTTAATGTCCTTATCAGTTAGTTCCATGATCTCTGTCATTTCTGGATCTAGTTTTATTGACTGACAATTTTCCTGATCATATTTTCTTGTTTCTTTACATCCCTACATTTCTTTTTTATTCTTTTTTTTCAGAGAAGGGGAGATGGAGAGATAGAAACATCAGTGATCAGAGAGAATCATTGATTGGCTGTCTCCTGCACACCCCATACTGGAGATTGAGCCTGCAACCCAGGCATTACTCTTGACCAAAACTGAACCTGGGACCCTTCAGTTTGCACGCCAGTGCTTTATCCATTGAGCCAGACCAGCTAGGGTTACATTCTTTTTTAAGTAGGCTTTATTTTTTAGAGCAGTTTTAGGTTTTATTGTCACTGCAGACAAGTGAGAATATGCCCTCGTGCTAACATTTGAAAAACTAAGGCAAGATAACCATCTTGTGGGAAATAATTAAAGGCATGGGAGGTGGAACAGGCAGTGGTTACATTTACCATTTGGAAGCTTACTACAACCCGGGAGAAGTTAAAAGATGTTAAAAATCATCACATTTAAATGCAATTACTTTGACTTTATATTAACTGAGGCTTTGACTCCATTCTTCAGTATAAGCCATGAAAGTATGATGGCCAACCTGACCAAATGAATTTCAATAAATTGAACTCTAACTTTCCACCCTCATAAAATTTGAGCTACATTTCCTTATGGGAAGACAGGGCTGGTGGTGGAGGGAGAACTGTTAAGAAGCCTTCATGTTCAGCCTGAAACAGACTGTGTGTTCTAATGCACCATCAGCACAGTGTCTGCCATCAGTAATGAGTGAAGCTGCACTCCCGGAGGGCAGGAATGTCTTTAGCTTCTGTGAACTTTGCATATAACTCACTGCCTGGTTCATAGCAAGGGCTTCACACTTGTCACTGAGTAAATGCCAAATGGCCAAGTGAAGAGAGATAGTAATTCATGCTGGGGCTGTGTAGTATGCCTTGGGAACTCTAATTCTTTCCCATCTATGAGATCTTCTCCACTTTTGTCCAAATAGCACAATGTGAGTATACATGCCTGTGGATGCACACACACAAACACACCCCATGTGGGTTTCTTTTTTATGAGGGATTCAACTCCCACAAAATTATCAGTGAGTCACCTGAGCCTCATGTCAAACTGAATCACTGGGAGTAATATTCTGCAGAAACCTTGTGCACAGCTTAAAGACAACCTGCTTCCAACACAATTTAATGTGCATCTACTCTATGCCCATCTAGACATGTGGGACAGGAGTTGATACCACCACTGACACTCCCAGTGGCTGCTCATGAATTCAGCAATCAGGATAAAGAACAGAGGCTTGTTTACTGCTCTCCCTACTCAATTCTCCTTGGCACATTCTCTTATTACCATAAGTATTATCCACCCATCTGACTGTAATCTTAGCATAAATCCTGGCCCACGCCATGCTCCTGCGTCACTTGAATGCTCTTGCATCACTCCTGTCTCAGGCTCCTTCAGTGACAGCTCCTCGAACCTTCACCCTCCCCTCTGAGGCTGTCCTGTGTCACCTCCATCTACAACTCACTTGTCAGCTCTGCTCACTCCCTGCCCTTGTTCCTTGGCCCTGTGCAGACATGCCACTCCAAGGAGAACTGCAGGTTCCCCTTTGCGCTTCTCTCCTCCCTATCCTACGCCCTATCCAGGGTTGTGTCCATGCCCTAGCTTGGAGAGGCTTTGTGCCAAAGTGTAAGAAGGAGCCTAAACTAAAATCTATAAACATTACATGTTTAATATAAATATGTATTTGAACTAAAAAAATTATGAACATTTAAAATATTATAGTAATATGTAAACAATGCTGAGAAGTATATATATTTTTTCATTCTTTTATTATAAAAGAAACACAGAAATTATTTACATGATGAAAGATTTCAGAACTTCAGTGGAATGGCCAGCTTCACATGATGCCATTTCAATAGTGATTTATTTCAGTCCCCATTCTTTCCAAGAAGGTCACCATCTCTAAATAAGAAATAGTCCTACTTTGGTGCCTCCATATTTTGGAAGGACACCTGTATCTCCAATTTTCATGCTAACAAGTTGAATCTTTCCACCCTTTCCTTTGGAGCCCAATCGAACAGCAACTACTATTGCTTGCAATACTTCTCCTTGAGATTTTTCTGGAAGCATAATGCCTCAGTTTCCTTACAGTTTCCACAGCACTCTTTTCAACTAATACTTGTCAAAGGTGGGAAGGAACTTTTTATAGGCTTGTCCTGCCATGACTCCAACTGCTAGGAGAGACCTGCAGTCGCCGCTGGCCTCTATCTATTTATCTATCTATCTATCTATCTATCTATCTATCTATCTATCTATCTATATGTAAAGTTTTATTTTACTGTTTAAAGTATTACAAATAGTAGTACATGTGTCTCCTTTTTTCCCCCATTGACCTTCTCTTGGCCTCTCCTACTCCCCAGCACATGCCCTCAACCCACCTGCCTAGTATCTTGTGTCCATTGCTTATGCTTACATGCATGAATACAAATCCTTCAGTTGATTTCTTACCACCACCCCCTCAACACTCCCCAGTTTTCCTGCTGTAATTTGACAGTCTGTTCAATGCTTCTCTGCCTCTGAATCTATCTTTTTGTTCAGGTTATAATATTCTTTATTATCCATAAATGAGTGAGATCATGTGGCATTTTTCTTTCCCTGCCTGGCTTATTTCACTTAGCATAATGCTCTCCAGTACATCCATGTTGCTGCAAATGGTAAGAATTCCTTATTTTTTTTATAGCAGTGTAGTATTCCATTGTGTGGATGTACCATAGTTTTATAATTCACTCATCTGCTGATGTGTATTTAGGCTGTTTCCAAATCTTAGCTATTGTAAATTTTGTTGCTATGAACATTAGGGGTGCATATATCCTTTCTGATTGGTGTTTCTATCTTCTTGAGATACATTCCTAGAAGTGATATTACTGGGTCAAATGGCAGTTCCATTTTTAAATTTTTGAGGAAACGCCATACTGTTCTCCACAATAGCTGCACCAATCTGCATTCCCACTGGGAGTGAAGGAGGGTTCTTTTTTCTCCCCATCCTCTCCAGCACATGTCATTTGTTGATTTGTTGATGATAGCCATTCTGACAGGTGTGAGGTGGTACCTCATTGTTGTTTTGATTTGCATCTCTCAGATGAGTAGTGACTTTGAGCAGTTTTTCTGAATCTCTTGGTTTTCTGAATCTCTTGGTGTCTTCTTGGCTTTCTGAATGTCCTCGTTCAAAAAGTGTCTATTTAGATCCTTTGCCCATTTTTTAATTGTTTTTTTTTTTATCTTCCTTTTTTGTTAAGTTGTATGAGTTCCCTGCAAATGTTGGAAATTAAACCCTTATCAGAGATAACATTGGCAAATGTGTTCTCCCAAGCAGTGGTCTTTCTTGTTTTGTTGATGGTTTCTTTTGCCGTGCAGAAGCTTTTTATTTTTAAGTCCCATTTGTTTATTTTCTTCTTAGTCTCTCTTGCCTTAGGATCTGTGTTTATAAAGATATTGCTACAACATATGTCTGCAATTTTGCTGTATATGGAGTTGTGTAGGATTTTTAGATTCATGTTCTTTAGCCATTTTGAGTTTGTTTTTGTGTATGATGTAAATTGGTGATCTAGTTTCATTTTTTTGCATGAATCTGAACAAATTTTCTAGCACCATTTATTAAAGAGGTGGTTTTGACTCCATTGTATGCTCTTGCCTCCTTTGTCAAATATTAATTGGGTATAATGGCTTGGATCAATTTCTAGATCCTCTATTCTGTTCCATTGGTCTATATGTCTGTTCTTGTGCCAGTACCAGGCCGTTTTGAGAACTGTGGCTTGGTAATATAGTTTCATGTCTGGTATTGTGATCCCTCCAACTTTGTTCTTCTTTCTTAGGACAGCTGTAGCTATTTGGGGTCTTTTTCTATTCCAGATGAATTTTTGGAGAGTTTGTTCTAGATCTTTGAAATATGCCATTGGTATGTTAATAGGTATTGCATTGAATCTATAGATTGCTTTAGGGAGTATGGACATTTTAATGATGTTGGTTCTACCAATCCATGAACATGGTATGTTCCTCTATTTGTGTATGGCTTCCTCTATCTCTTTTTTCAATATCCTGTAGTTTTCTGGGTACAGATCTTTTATGTCCTTGGTTAAATTTATTCCCAGGCATCTTAATTTTTTTGGTGCCATGGTAAATGGGATTGTTTTTTCATTTCTTTTTCTGTGAGTTCATTATTGGTGTATAAAAGGTCATAGATTTTGGGGTGTTAATTTTGTATCCTGCTACATTGCCAAATTCATTTATTAGGTCTAGTAGCTTTTTTATGGAGTCTTTGAGATTTTCTATGTGTAGTATCATAACATCTTCAAATAAGGACAGTTTTACTTCTTCTTTTCCAATTTGGATGCCTTTTATTTCTTCTGATTGTCTGATCGCTATGGCTAGTACTTGTAGTACTTTGTCGAACAGGAGTGGTGAAAGTGGGCATCCTGTCTTGTTCCTGTTCTTAGGAGAAATGGGTTTAGTTTTTGCCCATTGAGTATGATGTTGGCTATAGGTTTGTCATATAGGACTTTTATTATTTGAGGTATGATCCCTCTATTCCCACTTTGCTGAGAGTTTTTTTTTTATCAAGAAAGCATTTTAGATTTTTGTCAAATGCTTTTTCTGCATCAATTGATATGATTATGTAATTTTTATCTCTCAGTTTGTTTATGTGATGTATCATACCTATTGATTTGCAGATATTGTACCATCCTTTCATCCCTGGAATAAATCCCACTTGGTCATGGTGTATGATCTTTCTAATGTAATGCTGAATCCAATTTGCTAGAATTTTGTTGAGGATTTTAGCATCTATGTTCATCAAGGATATTGGCCTGTACTCCTCTTTTTTGTGGTGTCTTTAACTGGTTTTGGGATTAGGGTAATGCTAGCTTCATAGAAAGAGCTTGGAAGTGTGCCTTTTTCTTGAATTTTTTGCAATAGTCTGAGGAAGATAGGCATTAGTTCTTCTTTGAATGCTTGGTAGAACTCCCCTGTAAAGCTGTCCAGACCAGGGCTTTTGTTTGCTGGAAGATTTTTGAGCACTGTTTCAATTTCCTCAGTAGTTATCAGCTTATTTTTTTTATTCTTCTTGGTTGAGTTTGGGGAGCTTGTATTTTTCTAAGAATATGTCCATTTAATCTAGGCTGTTCATTTTGTTGAAATAGAGTTGTTCATAGTATTTTTTTCATAATCGTTTGTATTTCTGTGGGATCAGTTGTTATTTCACCTCTTTCATTTCTGTTTTTGTTTATTTGGGTCCTCTCTTTCTGCTTCTTGGTGAGCCTGGCTAGAGGTTCATCAGTTTTGTTTACCTTTTCAAAGGACTAGCTCTTGATTTTGTTGATCTTTTGTTTTTGTTTTGTTTTTGGTTTCTATTTCATTTTTCTCCTCTCTGATCTTTATTATTTCCTTCCTTCTGCTTATGCTGGGCTTTTCTTGTTACTCTCTTTCTAACTTTTTGTAGGATTAAGTAATTTATTCCCATTGTTTCTTGTTTTTTATGTTAGGCTTGTAGAGCTATGAACTTCCCTCTAAAGACTGCTTTCACTGTGTCCCAAAGATTTTGGATTATTATGTTTTCATTGTTGTTTGTTGCCATGATGCTTTTTATTTCTTCTTTGACCTCTCTGGTAACCCAGTAATTGTTTAATAGCATGCTATTTAGTCTCCAGGCGTTTGATTTTTTTTATTGCTTTTATTGTAGTTGATTTCTAGTTTTATATCATTATGATATGAGGAGATGCATGATATGATTTCTTTCTTCTTGAATTTGAAGAGACTTTGCCTGTGATCCAATATATGGTTTATCTTTGAAAATGACCCATATGCATTTGAGAAGAATGTATATTATGTGGTTCTGGGGTGAAATGTTCTGAAGATGTCAATTAATTCCATCTAATCTAGTGAGTCATTTAGGATCAATGTTTCTTTGCTGATTTTTCTTGTTTAGAGGATTTATCCAATGGTGCTAGTGGGATATTAAGTCCCCTACTATGACTGTATTGCTGTCAATCTCTCCCTTGATATCCTCCAGAAGTTTTTTTTATGTATTTGGGTGCTCCTGTATTGGGTGAGTATATATTTACGAGAGTTATTTCTTCTTGTTGGATTGCTCCTTTTAGTGCTATGAAGTGGCTTTCCTTATCTCTTGTTATGTCCTTCACTTTGAGATCTAATTTGTCAGATATAAGTATTGTTATCCCGGCTTTTTTTCATTTCCATTCACCTGAAAAAACTTTTTCCATCTCTTCACCATCAGTCTGTGTGAGTTCTTTTTTCTGAGGTGGGTTTCCTGTAGATAGAAGATATATGGATCATGTTATATATCCTCAGATACCCTATATCTTTTGATTCGGACATTTAATCCATTTACATTTAAAGTTATTATTGATTGGGACTTGTTTGTTGCCACTTTTATTCTTTATGCCTGTATTCTTTCTTCAATTCCTATTTGTTATTTTTACAGCAGACCCTTTAACATTTCTTGCATTGCTCATTTAGTGGTAATAAATACCCTTAGTCCTTTTTTGTCTGTGAAGCTCCTGATTTTACCTTCAATTTTGCTTGATAGCCTAGTTGGGTACAGTATTCTTGGGTTCAGATTCTTCCTTTGCATGACTTTGTATATTTCATTCCATTCCCTTCTTGTCTGATGTGTTTCTGTTGAGAAATCAGTTGCTAGTTTGATGAAGGATCCTTTGTAGGTAACTTTCTGTCTCTCTCTAGCCGCTTTTAATATTCTTACTTTGTTGGTGTTTTACAATTTAATTATAATGTGCCTTGGCATCGGTCTTTTGAGGTTCATCTTGTTTGGGACTTTGTAAGCTTCTTGGATTTGTGTGAGTTTTTTCTTCTCTATATCAAGCAGTTTTCTGTTATTATTTCTACAAACAGGTTTTCTATTCCTTGCTCAGTTTCCTCTCCTTTTGGCACCTCATTTATGCAGTTATTATTTTGTTTTGTGTTGTTCCAAAGTTCCCTTAGGCTCTCCTGCCTTTTAAGTTTTTTTCCTAGATGCTGCTCAGCTTGGGTATTTTTTTCTACCTTTTCTTCTAGCTTACTGATGCTCCTCTGCTTCTTCTAGTCTATTCTTGATGGTTTTTATTGAGTTCTTTATAGCAGTGATGTCATTTTTCACTTCTTGGTTCTTCTTCATTTCCTCTTGGTTTTTACACATATTGTTGAATTTGTCTTTCATTCTTTTCAGCGACCTTATGACCATTTCTCTGACATATTGCTTGGCTCCATTTTGTTTACTTCCTTTTCTGGTGATGCCTTCTTTTCTTTCGTATGCAGACTGTTTCTTTGTCTCCCCACAATCTCTCTCTCTGGGTATCTGGTTTTGTAGCTTTCTCTCTCCTGCATTGATTTAAAGGCAAAATACAGCATAACAAGGCACAATGCATAAGGCACTGAACACTAATGTACTCATAATACTAATAACCCCAAATAAAGGTGACCACCAGAGAAAAGAGAATTAGGGGATAAGAAAAAAGGAAAAAATGGAGTCTAAAAATAATATTGAGGAAAGAAAAAAAGTAAGAGAGAAAATAAAGAGAATAAAAAAGAAGGAGGGAAACTATTTATAGGGGGAGAACACACCAATAGAACAATCACTAATCCCAAAAAATGAAAACAACAGACACCCAGAGATAAATGCAAACCACAAACAACAACTAATAACAAGGAAGAGAGGAAAAAAACAGAAGCAAAAAACAAACAATACAAATAAGAAAAGAAACAATCTCACAAAAAAAGCACAAATAAACAATCAATAATCAAGCAAAGATCAACAATATGACAGAAGAAAGCAAGGCAAAACAAAACAAAATTAAAAAAAAACTAGAACAAAAAAAATAATAACAACAACAACAAAACAAACAAACAAAAAAAGGGAAGAAAGAAAAAAATTTGGATAGTGAAGAAAGAGAAGAGAGAGGTGTTTATGGACTTAGAGCAGGCGATTGGAAATTAGTTATATAAATAGGATGAATTTTTAACAGGGGGTTAAAAAAAGGAATAGGGAAAATCTAAAGCAGGAATAAAGTAAGAGAAACAGGACAATAAAAGGGGAAAAGTGATAAAGATAATGTTGGCCTAAAGGTAAAGTTGAGATAGAGTAAAATTATGCTAAAGGAAAAATGAAAATAGAATATAGAACACTAATCCCAAAATAAAATAAGAGAAAATAAAATGACACTTTTTTAAAAAGGTAAAATAGTAGTAATATAATAATACTGATTAAAAAATAAAAATATAATAATTAAAAAGTTAAAATCAAGTGAGGAAAAAAATTTGTTTCTTAATTAAAAGATGAAAAAATAAAAATGTGCAGTAGTGAAGATCATTCACTTCCTCTATTGTTCTGTTTGGCATGCCTGTTTCCTGTCCAGTAGTCAGGACAATATTGAAGTTCTCTGCATTCCACTGTTCCTGTGTTGTAAGCCACAGTCCCGATTTTCCAGCAGGCAGTATTTCTTTGTTTCTTAAGACTCCTTTATTTTTGTTTATACAGAGTCAATTTGTGATTCAACCCCTGGGTGGCAGTGTTTCTGCATTGACCTCCCGGGCTATAAATCCTTTCTAGCCAGTATTTAGATTTGGGTTTCCCTGTTGCACTTAATACTGGTTTGGGAGAATGGACTGCCCTGAGCTGGTTCTCTGATCATTACACCCACTCTGATCCCCAGGTTCCATAAAAACAACTTTCCCCTGCAGGCTGTGAGAGTGTTCCCAATTGGGTGACCCTATGTACTGGGCTTAATAATCAAAAGCAAGGATTTAAAGACAAAAAAAAAGAGCCGGAGTAAGTGCGGAAACTTGTGACTTTTACCCTTTGGTGCTGCACACAACTCTGTGACCATCTCTGTGCAAGTCTTTTTTCCTCTGGCACTAAGCAGCTGGCACACTGGTAAAATTTCAGGCTGCCCATTGCACCTAGTCCAGCTATAGTTTGATTTTTAGAGTTCCCTTCTGCTAGCAGCCCTGCGGGTCCTCTTCTACGTTCGCAGATAACACTAGCCCCATGGCCGAGGATTTTGTGGGGTGCAGATTTCCCCCAAACCTCTAGATCCCGTTGTGCACATTTCTCTCTCCAGCCTGGATCACAGATCTCACCTTTTCCTAGGCAAAACCTGACCTTTCTGTGAGAAGGTGCAGAGCTCATCCAAATCTGCGTATTCCCGCTGCTTGAGATCCGGTGTTCCTGGGCTCAAGATTGTTCCCTGGGTATTGTGGTTGTAGAGTCCCAGGATGTAAAGGCTTTCAATAACAGCCCATCTCCCTTTCAAGATGGCATGGTCTCCGTGGCAGACCCGGTTGCTCTGGGAGAGATTTCAGCAGCAGTGGAGGCTGCCCCATCCAGGAAGCCTAGTCCAGCAATCCCCAACAGTCCCCTGGAGTCTAGCTGTCCCTCACTCTCAAATATACACTCCCCATATGCCCACACACTCTCCTCTCGTTCTCACTCATACACTATCTTGCAATCTGCCTTCCTGGCGACAGCCATCTTCTAATAGCCACTATCTATATTTTTTGACTGTAGTTTTATCTCCTGGAATCTGTCCCAAGGGAGGAAAAAAGATTGACCTATCAAGATGTTCATCACAGCATTATTTACAACAGGGAAAAAAAATGGAAACCAACCAAATATCTAAAAAAAACAAACACCTACCACTAGAAATCTTGCTTTTGCCAAATATTTGATAACATAGGAAAGTGCTTGGGGTGTGTAATAATGTGAAAATACTAGAATGCTGAACTCTTTGCATAATACTGGGAGGTGAACTCAGAATTGAGAACAAGCTTAGCAGTAAAAGCAGGATTTGAGGGATAGCTCTGCTACTTCTTAGCTGTGTGACTTTGGTCAAGCTAAGCAAGCTTTTCTTAGCCTCTGATTCCTCGTGTACAAAATAGGGATAATAACATCAGCTTCCAAGTAGAATAGTCCTGAGCTTAATGTGTGTAAAACAGCACCATGCCTGCTAGTAGATATCATTATTATTACTTTACAGTTGGACTTTAGGGGACAGGGATCCCTGGGGCATTGGTGGTAGGATGAGCTGGGAGATTTGCTGTTCTTAAAGGCATGCAGACTGGGAGAAATAGAGAAGAGGACAAAGAAAAGAAGTAGGTTGGCAAAGGGAAGAGATGCACCTTCAGGAGTAAAGATAACATTCTACCTCTTTTCCAGAAATGCTCCATGAGGCACAGCCTCCCTTTTGCAGGCTTCTGTTACACACTTTCCTTCCCTCTGGCTGGATCTTTTTTTGAGAAGCTGCCAAGACAACACACCCATAAAAAGGGGGGAGTCCAAACCACAGGACTCCTTGCCTAAGAATCTGATGTGCTCAGCCAACAATCTCTCTCATAGAAAGGAAAACTTTCCAGGCATTTGGTTTAGAGGTGGAAATTTATGGCCAGGAGAGAAGTTAGACTGAGTCAGGCCATGGAATCTTGCCAAAAAGGCGTGCCTCTCCCGCCCTGTTGGCCCAGGCAGGGGAACCCAGGACTCCCTAGACTTTCTGTTGGTCCTGGCAGTGCTTGTTGAAGCAACCTGCACCTTTGCACGTAGTAGTTTCTGTGAGTATCAGGGAGAGGAGCTCAGGACCATGGGGAGGAAGGTTGGCAACATCACCAACCCAGTAACCCAGACAGTTTCTGCTTGGTCCTGAAGGTGCTAAATGAATGATTTCCCTGAGCCCTAACTCCAGGAAGCCATAGAGCTCCTGAATTCTCAACCCCAAAAGATTTTCTGCCCTTTTTGCAGTGATGAGGTGCCTGGGGATCCCCACTCGCGTGATCACCAACTTTGACTCTGGCCACGACACAGATGGGAACCTGATCATAGATGAGTACTACGACAACACGGGCAGGATTTTGGAGAATAAGAAGGACACTGTCTGGTGAGAGACAACTGCTTGTTCTCTTTGTAGGGCGAACCCCACCAGAAGAAATGAGTCTGATACCCTCTCATGCCCCCCCCCCGACTCCACTTTCACCAGCCTTATACAACAGCTCAACAACAACAACAAAAGAATTTGAGTTCAGAATCTAACCATCACAAGAGCTCCCTGTCCTGAGTGAGGTTTTCCTCTTTGCTGCCTCCTTCATTTAATACTCAGCCTGGGCTGCAGGAGGGACCGGAAGTCTCATCTCCAGATACAAAGACCATGATTGCCTCTGAGTCAGGAGCACACATAGGAATGGCACAAGGACTTTCTGAGAGAGAGGGAGCGGGTTTTTAACTTCAGTCAGCTCTGGAAGCCTTCATTCTCTAGTCTCCAACAGAAGAAGGCTCCTTGCAGGGCAGGTTGGGCTCACAGGAAGAAGAGCCATCACTACTCACGCACAGAGGTTTGAAGGCCTGGGTGTGCTAAGTCTGTCCTTCTATCTGTCAGTGCACCCACTCATCGTTCCTGCCTTTTCCAGAAGGAACACAAGCACTACAAACTTGCCCTTAGCTTATTTGACACTGGCTCCTATGGCTTCTCCCTCAGGAATTTCCATGTCTGGAATGAGTGCTGGATGGCCCGAAAGGACCTCCCTCCTGGATACGGAGGCTGGCAGGTGCTGGACTCTACACCTCAGGAGAGGAGCAATGGTGAGACTCTCCATGGGCAAGGCAGAACCCACTCCCACGGAAACAGCCCTTGGCCCCACCTATCTCTGCAATGGCCCCGGCCCCTCATGGCTCTTCTATTCTCCTCCAGGCATGTTCTGCTGTGGCCCTGCCTCCGTCAGAGCCATCAAAGAGGGAGAGGTGGATCTGAAATACGACACGGCCTTTGCCTTCTCCATGGTGAATGCCGACTGTGTGTCCTGGCTCATCCATGGAGGAAAGGAGCAGAGGCTTCACCAGGACACGAATTCTGTGGGCAATTTTATCAGCACCAAGAGCATCCGGAGTGATGAACGGGATGACATCACAGAGAACTACAAGTATAAAGAAGGTATGTCTATACCAGCCCGCTCAGAGTCCAGGTCCTGTGGGCACCTTCCCTCTACCCCAGGGATCTCCTCAGCCAGCTGGGACAGGCCTCTGGGGACCAGGTCCAGTCTCCCCAGCTCTTCAGTTTTGAGTTCCCAGTTCAGGCATCTCCACTGCCTCACTTCCTCATACTCCCCCACCCCCTATCCCACTGGCCAGCGAGCACTTTCCCACAGATGTTCACATTGACTATAGGACCATTGACAGGGATCTCATCAACAGTATATGAATTCCTCATCCCTGCCTTTCCCTAAAATCAGCCTCCCACTGAAGATGGGAGCATTTAGTAAAAAATGCTTATTAATTAATAAAGTTAATTTTCTTTAATGTATTATTTAATTTACTGTGTTTTATTGGATGTTTAAAGGACAAATCAGCCCACCAGTCAGCACCGAGGCTGATATAAGGCCATAGGCTCACTCTTGCACCTGCCCTGCAGAAGATGATTTGGAGAGGTGGGAGACCTGGCAGGGGCTTCTTATCCAAGCTAGCAGGGGCAAAGAAGCAGCTAAATTAGCCAGCTGTGGACTAATTCCTGGAAATTGAACAAGACCAATCACCAGGTTCAATCACTAGGGAGCCAAGCAAAAATATCCAGCCCATGAGGGCGAGAAGCAGGGTGAGGGGCAGGATCTGAGTAGGATAGATCAGGAATGTGTGGAGGGAAGGGGAGGGGGATACCTGAGCAATTGCTGGGAATGCTGGCAAGTGGGTGTCTGTGGTCTGTCTATGTGGGCCTTTGGGGCCAACATAGAGAAGCTCCAAAATCCAAGCCTAGGAAAGGGCTATACAGCAATACCGTCCATCTGCACCCCACCCCTATCGACTCTGGGTTATCTTGGTTGAGGTGCTCAGAAACAGATCCTGAGGCAAGGATTCAAGTACAAGTGGTTTATCTGTGATTCAAGTACAAGTGGTTTATCAGGAAGGGGAAGGAGCTAGAGCAGGGGACCCCATCAAGCCTCTTCACACATGGGCAGCAGGAGCTCAGGCCAGCTGGGGAGCTCTGCCAGTGGGGTTGCCAGGAAAAATACAGGATGAATAATGCCTTAGTCGAATCATGTCTCCAATTATTTGTTGTTAATCTGTAATTCAAATTAAATGGCCCTGTATTTTTATTTGCTAAATCTGGCAACCCTATCAGGGATTCCGTGTAAAGTATAGAATAACATCCAGGTTCAGTGATTGTCTATCTTGTTCATCTCATGGCACGCATACACTAATTACTAAAATTCTGCAGCATAACAAAGAGATGTTTTTTGCTGATCTTACAAAAATATGTATAATTTTGATTCATTCACATCAGGTGCCTATTGTTGTGTTGGCTGTTGTCATTTTTTATTCGACAACCTGAGCCTTAGATTTTAAGGGAAAGAAGGTCAGTGCCCCTGACTAAATAGTCACATATTGCATGTTTTTAAAATTCTTGGGGCACACAGGTTGAAAATCGCTGCCCTAGATTTATCTCACCCAAGAGGCAAGGGGCTATTATTTATCCACCAAATGCTGTTGGTCAGGGGTTGGGGGTGTAAATTCTCTAGTACTTTTGTTCTGCCCCAGGCAAGAGCAGAGAAAGCCTCGGGCAAAGAGTGGTAGCAGATGCTAGAATTTGAAACTAGGGTGCATGGGCATTGAAATGGCAAGTGCCAAGGCAATGTGGGTGGTGTATGGGCAGCATTTGCTACAAGGTGCACAGGGTTCCCTGTGAACTTGGGGGATCTGGAGCTACATTCCGTGGGCCTGTGTGCTGCTCAGTCAGGCAATACTCTGTCTCCTCCCACCCAGCCCGACAAGATCTGAAGTTGGAGCAAACGGCAGATGAGATATACATCTGATCCACATCTCCCTGGGTCCACTCTTACTGAAGCCAGTGTCTCCAGATTCTCTTCTGCATGAAACAGGGCTTAGAACAACCTCCAGAGCAGGGGTACTCTCCATGCTTCCCTAATAATCCCAGCAGCTGCCAGGGCCCCGCTTTACCCGCTTAGTGCTTCCCCACAACCTCCCAGACAGAGGCCACTTGCGTCCCCTTGCTCTGGAGGTTGTTCTAAGCCCTGTTTCATACAGAAGAGAATCTGGAGACACTGGCTTCAGTAAGAGTGGAGAATACCCCTGCACTTCCCGGCCACCGAGCCTCCCTAGGACCGAGAGCTGGGTGTTCTGGGAACTCAGCTTGACTGAACTTCCTCTTATTTTTTTCACTGTGGTTTCTCATCTCTCAATATCCAGGCAGTCTACACCTGACTAATAATGTAGTGCTGGAACAGAAATCAAATCATGCCCTGTTGTCTTTAAGAGGTTTATTCTCCACATTTGTGGGCCTTCGTCTTCCCCATGGTACAGTCTATTGGTCATGGGCACAGATTCTTTTATTCAGGCGGATTTGGTTTCTACCTGGACTCTGCCCCCAGCAAGTTGTGAGACCTGGGCAACTGACATGACCTCGCTAAGCGCCTTTTCCCACATCTGTGTATGGAAGAAAAAAAATAATATTTCTCTCTCATGGTTAATGTAAGAATGAAAGGAGTGAAGTGCTCAGCAGAGCCTGGCACTTAGAAAGCACCTGATACACTGTAGGGAGTGTTTGTTGTTGGAAACAAAGGTTTGAACAACCTGGTAGTGTTGGTATGGCTGTTGGGAAGGATGTTCAGCCACGACCTACCCGCTGGCCCATAGCTGGTGCTCTCTCTGCCCTTGCAGGTTCTCCCCAGGAGAGACATGTGTTTCTGAAGGCTCTTCAGAAGTTGAAGACGGGGAAGCCCCAAAGCCACTACCAAGCAGACTCACAAGATCCCAGCCCCATGCCTCAGAGGCTGAATTCACCTCCCCTTCGGCCCAGTGATATTATCCAGGTCTCCCTGGAATTCCAGCTGCTCGACCCGCCCAACATGGGCCAGGACATAAAGTTTGTCTTGCTGGCCATCAACATGTCGCTCCAGTTCAAGGACCTCAAAGTGAACCTGAGTGCTCAGTCTCTGCTGCATAATGGCAGCCCCCTGCCCCCGTTCTGGCAGGACACAGCCTTCATCAGTCTTGTTCCTGAAGAAGGTATGGGCTCTGTACACAGATGGGTTATGGAAATATCACTGGGGTCAAGCTAGCCAACAAGGTTCTGGAGCTTCCCTGTGACACCATCTTCCTGGTGTCTCCTCAGCACAGATTCCTCTTCTTCTTCCCTTATCTCCTCCCTCTGCCTCTGCCTCCTGTCTCCTCTTCCTTCAAAGACAGTAGCCTGACTTAGTGGAGAAAACCTGAGCTTTGGAGTCATCCACAATTTAGAACCTCAGCTCACCCATTTACGAGCAGAATAACCTTGGACAATTGCTGGAAATGCTGGCAAGAGGGCATCTGTGATCTGTCTATGTGGGTGTCTGTGGTCTGTCTATTTCACTTCCCAGTCTCTCCATCTGAAAACCTGGACCTGCTTCATTGGAGCTCAGTACATGCTGGCTTCCTCCTTTCTATAAAAGGGCCCCTATATCCACCAGGTCCAGCTGATTTCCACAGCAATCTCACCTCATCCTTGTGTTCTCTTCCAGCAAAGACCCATCGCTGTCAAATCTCCTACTCCCAATACAGTAAGCACCTGTCAATAGACAAGCTGATTTGCATCAGTGCGCTGGTAGAAGAGAAGAGCAGTCCCGAGAAGATCCTGGTGAACAAGATCATCACCTTAGTGTATCCTGCCATCATAATTAATGTAAGCAAGAGCCTAGGAAGTGACCTGGGGGTTCCTTGGGGCTAGCTGGGAGTGGGAAGAGCCCTCTGAAAAAAGCAGCTCCTCCTTTCCTCTGCCTCTTCTGGTGCTTCCAGGTACTTCCCCCTTCACCACCACCCCCACCCCTGGATTGGGAGATTTATCTGAAAACACTGGGTGATGTTTCCATCCTCTTGCACCATTAGATGCCTTGTGGGTGGACCTTAAGCAGCTGCCATGGAGAGGTCTCTCTCTTTTGCCACCTCCAACTGTTGGCCTTCCCCAAGGTCAATATGAGCTCAATTGGGAGGGACCTGAGAAGTGGGAGAGCACTGCCTGAAGGTCAGCTTAGGTTTGATTTGCCATTTCCTGACTATGCATCCTTGGACAAACCCCTGGACCTCTGCTTCTTAAACTGTCAATTAAGAGGATTAGAAAAGAGGCCGCTGAGGACATGTCCTGTTCTGATGGCCTGTGATCCTCTGAGTGGGAAGATGTCACCAGTCCCTTCCTTCCATTGCTGCCTCACCAAAGCCAAGCAGCTTCCTGGATCCTGCCACATGAAGCTATGATGCCCTCCACAGCGTGCATCTGGCAAGCCTAGCCTCGGGAGGGTTTCCAAAAGTGCTTCTAGGTTTCTTGAAGCCACTTCCTTGTCTCTGCAGCCCTGATGAGTTCTTCATATGATAAAAGGAAAGGAAACGATGGGGTAGAATTGTAATAAAAAGAAACAAACGAAAACTGCCAAAGAATATTCTCTTTTAAAAAAATTCTTTATTGTTTAAAGTATTACATATGTCTCCTTTTTCCTCCATTGACGTCTCCCAGGCCACCGCCTACCCCCAGCACATGCCCTAACCCGCCTAGTGTCTGTGTCCATTGGTTATGCTTATATGCATGTATACAAGTCCTTTTGTTGATCTCTTACCCCACTCCATTCCTCACGCTCCTCTACCTTCCCTCTGAAGTTTGACAGCATGTTCAATGCTTCTCTGTCTCTGAATCTATTTTTGTTCATCAGTTGATGTTGTTCATTATATTCCACAAATGAGGGAGATCATATGATATTTATCTTTCTCCAACTGGCTTATTTTGCGTAGTATAATGCTCTTCATGTCCATCCATGGCAGCATAGTATTCCATTGTGCAGATATACCATAGTTTTATAATCCACTCATCTGCTGATGGACACTTAGGCAGTTTCCAAATCCTAGCTATTGTAAATTGTGCTGCTATGAACATAGAGTGCATATGTCCTTTCTGATTGGTGTTTCTGATTTCTTGGAATATATTCCTAAAGTGTGATTACTAGGTCAAATGGGGGTTCCATTTTTAATTTTTTGAGGAAACTCCATACTGTTCTCCACAGTGGCTGCACTAGTCTGCATTCCCACCAGCATTGCATGAGGGTTCCTTTTTCTGCACATCCTTGTCAGCACTTGTCATTTGTTGATGATAGCCATTTTGACAGGTGTGAGATGGTACCTCATTGTTGTTTTGATTTGCATCTCTCAGATGATTAATGACTTTGAGCATGTTTTCTTGGCCTTCTGCATATCCATTTTCAAAAAGTGTCTATTTAGGTCATTTGCCCATTTTTTTTATTGGATTGTTTATCTTCCTTTTGTTAAAATGTATGAGTTCCCTATAAATTTTGGAGATTAGACCCTTATCAGATATAAAATTGACAAATATGTTCTCCCATGCAGTGGGCTTTCTTGTAGTTTTGTTGATGGTTTCTTTTGCTGTGCAGAAGCTTTTTAGTTTGATGTAGTCCCATTTGTTTATTTCTCCTTAGTTTCCATTGCCCTAGGAGGTGTATCGGTGAAGATATTGCTATGACATAGGTCTGAGATTTTGCTGCCTATGGATTCTCCTAAGATTTTTATGGTTTCCCATCTTATATTTAAGTCCTTTATCCATTTCGAGTTTATTTTTGTGTATGGTGTAAGTTGGTGATCTAGTTTCATTTTTTTGCATGTATCTGTCCAATTTTCCCAACACCATTTAATGAAGAGACTGCCTTGACTCCATTGTATGCTCTTGCCTCCTTTGTCAAATATGAATTGAGCATAATGGCTTGGGTTGATTTCTGGGTTGTCTGTTCGGTGCCATTAGTCTATATGTCTGTCCTTGTGCCAGTACCAGACAGTTTTGAGAATAGTGGCTTTGTAATACAGCTTGAAATCTGGTATTGTGATCCTTCCAACTTTGTTCCTCTTTCTCAGGATTGCTGCAGCTATTTGGGGCCTTTTTTTATTCCATATGAATTTTTGGAGAGTTTGTTCTATGTCTATGAAATATGCTGTTAGTATTTTAATGGGAATTACATTAAATATATAGATTGCTTTGGGTAGTACGGACATTTTAATGATGTTGATTCTATCAATCCATAAACATGGTATATTCTTCTATTTGTTTATGTCTTCCTCTGTCTCTTTTTTCAGTGTCCTGTAGTTTTCCAAGTACAGATCTTTTACCTCCTTAGCTAAGTTTATTCCTAGGTATCTTAATTTTTTTTTGGTGCAATGGTAAAAAAAAAAGTTTCTCTTTCTGTGAGTTAATTATTGGTGTATAAAAAAGCCATAGATTTCTGGGTGTTAATTTTGTATCCTGCTACATTGCCAAATTCATTTATTCAGTCTAATAATTTTTTTTATGGAGTCTTTAGGGTTTTCCAACCCACAGTTGGAAAAACACAGACATGGAAGCCCAGCTCTTCAGAAAACAGACCTAGGTAACAGTGCCCTCCACAAGTGTGGTGAGTTGGAGAATGAGATTAATTCTCTGCTTCTTCCTTTCTTCTGATTTCTCTGTTTAGGTTCTAGGAGCAGCCATTGTGAACCAGCCACTGTCCATACAGGTGATATTTTCAAACCCTCTCTCAGAGCAGGTTGCAGACTGTGTGCTGACTGTGGAAGGAAGTGGTCTCTTCAAGAAACAGCAGAGAATCTTGTAAGTGTTAGGGATGCCAAGCCTTCTCTCCTGTCTTATTCTTAGGTGGATGCTATCATTTCTGGACATGGGCTTTTTTAGGCCAGGCTCTGAGAAAACTAGGAAAGGAGAGACCAGCTTACTGAGTGAAAAGGGCTTTGGGGTGATCTAAATATCTAAGTTTTTCTGACATTCTCCATTCTCTGCTGCAGCATTGGAGTCCTCAAACCCCAACACAGGGCCAGCATCACTCTAAAGACTGTCCCCTTCAAGAGTGGCCAAAGGCAGATCCAAGCTAACCTGAGGAGCAACAAATTTAAGGACATCAAGGGTTACAAGAACATCAATGTTGACTTACAGATATAAAATCTAGGACAAGAAGATGATTGCATAGATTTTAAGCTTGAAGAAAATACTCAAGATTAAATACAAGCTGCATCATTCCCCACCACGACAGAGGCTTTGTAGGGCTCTGATGTGAGCAGCAGAGGCAATGCTAGTGATGGATAGTCCCCTGGGCCATTTGCACAGTTCCCCAAGATTCTGTTCAGAGCCCAGGGATTCTGTGGTGTCCTACCTAGAAGTGTGAGATGGCCAGAAGTTCAATGACCTGGTAGGATTTGACCATGACTAACTACTGCCCAGATGTCAAGAAAAGAAGAAGACTGGCTGTGCAGTCCCTGGCATTTTGTCATTGCATTGGCTAATTTCCTATTACCAATAAATGTCAGTCCTTATTCTTATCTACTTTGTACCCATGTAATCATCACTTTCCCTACAGTAGCTCCCACCTAGTCCCTGGATTCTGGGAGTGTCCCATTGTTTCAATGCCTGAGTCCATTCACTTGTTTGAGAAATATAATGTGGTGGGAATTATATAGTAGATTAATAGTCCTATTAAAGAGGAGGCTGAGCCCTAATCTGGGTGGTTGCAGGAGGCAACCAGTTGATGTGTTTCTCTCATATGGATGTTTCTATATGTCTTTCCCTCTCTTTCCACTCTCTCTGAAAATCAATGGAAAAATATCTTGAGTGAGGAGGAAGGAAGGAAGGGAGGAAGGAAGGAAGGAAGGAAGGAAGGAAGGAAGGAAGGAAGGAAAAGGAAGGAAGGAAGGAAGGAAGGAAGGAAGGAAGGAAGGAAGAAAGGAAGAGAGGAAGAAAGAAACACATTGCTTACATTCCATATATTTGGTGATTCTCTAGTTATCTTTTTGGAACTGATTTCTAGCCTAGTTACAATGTGGTTAGAGAACTTACTCTGTCTGATTTTCATCCTTTTCAATTTGTTGAGACCTGTACTGTGGGCCAGCATATAGTCCACTGATAGATGTTCCATGGGCTT
>PVJN01024511.1:7164-31163 GCA_004026805.1 Lasiurus borealis | reverse complement strand
TAAACTGGTGAATATACTAGAATCAGGAGCACAGAAAGGGAGTGGACTGAAAATTCTCAGGGAGAAAGGGGGGAAGGGGGTACAGAGAGTGACTGGACAAAAATCATACACCTATGGACTCATCAACTGGGGGGAAAGGTAAGGGTAGAGGGAGGGGTTGGAGCGGGGCGAAGGGGAACTATGGAGGGGAAAAAAAGAGAGACAAATGTAATAATCTGAATAATAAAGATTTAATTTAAAAATTTTTTAAAAATTAAATAAAATAAAAATTACTATCATAAAAAAAAAAAAAGAATGAGTCTTTACTGAAGAAGCCCGTGGCCATATAGCCATCAGACAACACAGTCCTTCACAGCAAAGTTCATACAGGCAGCAGTACACTATCTGGTAAATACATATCTTTCCTACATAGTAGCATTAATCTCTGTACTTATGGTTATTATCTGAGCAGTTGTAAGCTGCCTCTGAAAATCACATCATAGTGGTATCTGAGTTTTTTCCTTTAGCAGCTTCGCTGTGTGGCTCAGCACCTTCTGTGTCCCCTGCCAGTACACTGGCTGGTCTCTGTAGCCTTACATCTGTGTGTATCTACTCCAGCACACTTCTTTACACTCCAGTCACTAGCTGGTCAGCAACTTGTATATTATTCTAGAGACAAAAAAAGGCTTCCTGCCAATAGTTACATCGTCATATCTTGGCTACAGAGGGCATGCATGAGCAGTATACCCTGAAATTATTGTGCTGTGTTCTTGCACCTGCTTATGGTATCTTAGCCTAGGGACAGAGTGGCCTTAGACATTTGGTGTATTGATAGCAAGACCTTTGTGCTTTAATTGGCCTTGACTATGAGGTGTCTCTGGCGTGGTTCCCACAATACCCTACTTCAAGAGCAAGTAAATGCCATTTGGGCATTTTCAGTAGGTCTTCCCAAAGTGGCTGCTGCATGCCTGCTAGATAAGTTTCACTCTTTTAACTGAAGTCTAAACCTCACTGTGACCATTAATTTCTAAGTCCATCTGTATGCCTCAATGAACAGAGAAAATCAGCCTTAAATTCAATAAAATAAAATGGCTACAAAAGCCTCAGCTTTCTAAAGAAGTATTGACCAATGAAGACCTTTGGTCTTTCACACAAGAAAAACTATGAAAACTAGACTAATCTCTCTTGATCAGGCATGAAACATTACAAAGTTTAAATACTCAAACCTTCAAGAGAATATTTAAGGATTCTTTCTTGGAATATCTTGAATCCTATGAAATGATCCATTAGGGTTTAAAAAGACAAAATGTCTTAAAAACATATAGATTTAACATTTGCCAACATTTCAAATGTAGAAAACAAATCTAAGTTTTAGATTTAACTAATTTTAAATTCCAGAACTAACAAATGGAGTATACAGTAAAAGATAGGTTTGTTATGGGTATTCACCAATATTTACACATAGAAAGTAAATGCTTTGAAGTCGATAAGAATGTTTTTTCAGCAAATGTCACAAACAAAAATCCTTTAATTTTTTAAAACAATTGAATGCAAAATGGATATGTATAAATAAATATCTTAGAGAAACACTTTAAAACCAAGAATATCATTTCATTTCTCAAAAATTCTTAACTTTGCCGAAACTGGTTTGGTTCAGTGGATAGAGTGTCAACTTGCGGACTGAAAGATCCCAGGTTTGATTCAGGTTGGGGGCATGTACCTTGCTTGTGGGCACATCTCCACTGTGGGACGTGCAGGAGGCGGCTGATCGATGTCTCTCTCTCTCTCATTGATGTTTCTGACTTTCTATCTCTCTCCATTTCACTCTGTAAAAAATCAATAAAATATATTTTAAAAAATTCTTAACTTTTCTTTTATCAATGTATTTTATTTTCAGGCTAAGACATTAGTTTGTTTTGTCACTTTTTAACTGATACCTATTTACAAAACATCTGATACCTATTTACAAAACATCTAACTGATCAAGTTTGGTTCTCCCAGCCTCTCACTCTCTCAAATATCAGTGAAAGAATTGTCAGCATAAATTGTGGACAGGTGGAAAACGATCAGATTTTTAGAAATCTCCAATTCAAGTTTAACAAAAAGCATGAATTAGATGGATGTCACGTGTGGATGGTACTATGGAAGCTGAAATGAAAAGTTTTGTTCCTCTAGACAGAGTACAGGGCCAGAACATAACAGCAGTCTTTTATTAGGGGATATCATAAAAATACTCTTTTTATTAACTGACTTTCTTGGGTTCTTGATAACTTAGAATCCAGAGTAAGTGACAAAGAAACTAATGAAGCTACTTCACACTAGATCATTATTATTTTCAACTCTAGACTAGGCATTTTAGATCTATTCTAGGCTTCAGTAGTGTGACTAAATGTATGAGTTTAAAACTGAGCCTTCACCTCTCAGACTATATATGATCTGAGGAACTTTTTATTAAAAACCATAAAGGTCACTTAATTTTATAGTTGGAAGAAATATCAAACATCTCCTGTTAATTTTCAAGCTTATTAGACACAGTGTTCTTGAAATAAGCAACGCAAAGCAGAAGTCTCCAGGGACTATTCTCATTCTACCTATACACCCTGCCCAAATTCCATCTTCTCTTCAGAAATAATTATTATAATTTTAGTATGTATCCTTTCAGAATTTATCTCTCTCATTCTCAGTCTTTATCCACACACAAATATTCAAGTAGAATATACAGCTTGATATTTATTATTCATTTTTTAAATATATATTTTATTAATTTTTTAAATATATTTTATTGATTTTTTACAAAGAAGAAGGGAGAGACAGAGCTAAAAATATCAATGAGAGAGAAACATCGACCAGCTGCCTCCAGCACACCCTCCAATGGGGATGTGCCCACAACCAAGATACATGCCCTTGACTGGAATCAAACCTGGGACCTTTCAGTCCGCAGACCAATGCTCTATCCACTGAGCCAAACCTGTTAGGGCTATTATTCATCTTAATTGAAGTATGAATTTATATAAAAATTAGGTATTGAATATTATAAGTTTTGACCAATATACAGACATATAAGTATCACCATAATCATAACAAAGAACATTTCCATCACTCTAAAAGTTCCTTCATACTCCTGTACAACAAATCCTCTTCTTCCCTCTTCATCTGAAACACCAGCTAACTACTAATATTCTCTCTGTAGCTAAACTTTTGCCTTTTTAAGAATTTAAACCAATGTAGTTATTCAACATATAATCTTTTATGTCTGTCTTCTTTCACTTAGCATGACACTTTTGAGAATCATCCATGTTGTTGAATTTATGAGTAATTCATTTTGTATTAATAAAAGATACCTTTTTATTTCTGAATAGTATCTTGAAATTATCATGTTTATCTTTGGATGTATGTATGTATTCACTTATCAAAAATTATTAAAAATTTACTACATTGAAACCAGTTTCTAGATGATAAGGAAGGATATAGCAGTAAATAAAGCAGACAAAAATGGCTATTCTTATGGATCATACTAGAGGTCCGGTGCACAAAATTTGTGCACGGCGGTGGGAGGCTGTCCTTCAGTCCAGCCTGCTCCCTGTCAAATCTGGGATCCCTTGAGAGATGTCCGACTGCCTGTTTAGGCCCAATCTAGGTAGGATAGGGCCTAAACGGGCAGTCAGACATCCCTCCTATAATCCAGGACTGCTAGCTCCCAACTGCTCACCTGCCTGCCTTCCTGATTGCCCCTAACTGCTTCTGCCTGCCAGCCTGATCACCCCCTAACCACTACCCTGTCAGCCTGATTGATGCCTAACTGTTCTCTTGCCACCCTATTTGCCCCCAACTGCCCTTCCTTGCAGGCCTGGACCCTGCCAACTGCCCTCCCCTGCTGACCATCTTGTGGTGACCATCTTGTGTCCTCATAGGGGCAGGATCTTTGACCACATGGGGCAGCCATCTTGTGTGTTGAAGTGATGGTCAATCTGCATATTGGGGGCCAGCTGGTTTGCCCTGAAGGGTGTCTGTACTGGAACAGGGTGGATGTTTCCTTGGGGCATGAGGTGGCCTGGGCGAGGGGCCTGTGGTGGTTTGCAGGCTGGTCATGCCTCCTCCCACCCCTCTCCCAGCAACCCAAGCAGAAGCCTTGGTATCTGGGATTTATTTATTTTCTACAATTGAATCTTTGTAGCCTGGAACAGAGCCAAGTCTTCTGCTCACACAGCCATTGAAACTTTGTTGCCTGAAGCAGAGGCCTGGGCCTGCAAGGGTGTGTGGAAAGCTTGGCTTCCTCCATCGCCAGAGGCAAACCTGCTCTCTCTGTGGCCATAGCCATCTTGATTGGGTTAATGTGCATACTTGCTCTATTTGGCTGGTGGGTGTGGCTGGTTGGTGTGGTTGGTGGGTGTAGCAGGTATATAGTCAGTGTGCATATTACTCTTTTATTAGATAGGATATGCTAGCAGAAGAGATGAACACAAAGCTTATAATAAAAAGTATGCCAAACAGCAGTAAGTACTATAAAAGTAAAATCAGACAGGGAATAAGGTTTGGAAATGTCAACAAAGAGGGAACCCTCACTGATAAGGTGGTGCACACCCAAAGGAAGTGAGAAAATCATATGATTATCTGGGGGTAAAGCACTCCTGGCTATGTAAATAGCAAATCTAAGATCCTAAGTGCATTTCTGGCAGTTCTGCAAAACACCAAGGAGGCCAAGGTAGCTGGAGATGATAGAAAGGAAGAGTTGAAAGTAAAAGAAAAAGATAACAGATGGAGTGTTGTAGAAAGCCAGTGGAAGTTTTTAAGGCAAGCAATAATATCATTTGACATATATTATATAAGATCATTCTGCTATTGTATCGAGAATAAACTGTAAAGGTTAAAAGACAGAAAACTAGGATAGAGAATCCAAGATGGCGGCATAGGTAAACACCTACACTGTTGCCTCCCACAACAATTTCAAAACTACAACAAAAAGACAGAACGGACATTATCCAGAACCACAGGAAAGCTGGCGGAGTGGAAATTCTCCAACTAGAAGGAAAGAGAGGGGCTCACAGAGACCCAGAGGAGCTGCAAAAAGCTGAGGTATGGAGACGCGCACATGGAGAGAGCGGGTGCCGGAGAACCTGGCTGGCTTTCTCTGGCAGGAGGGAGATGGAGACTCTCAACGGCATTGAACCCCTTATCCTACGGCACTGAACTCTAGATCCAGCTGAAAGTCACACGGGGGGAGTTTGGACTGTGAAAAGGGAGAAGTGCTTGGAAATTTAGGGGAGTCGCAAAAGATCAGAAGTCTGGTGGCGCGCAGAGGACCGACTGCTGGTTGTGCTGCTGGCTTTCAAGAGTGGGCGGGAGATAGACCCACCCAACTGCGTCACTTCTAACTCCACTAAACCCCGGTTTCAGGCGAAACCCTGGGGACTCAGACTCATATGGCCCTGGAGCGCAGGGGAGCCGGAAGGTCAGCAGTCTAAAGGTACTGCGAGAGCGCGTGAGCACAGGGACCGCTCCAGCGATTACCCAGTCACGTGAGACTTAGGGGCCGTGGAGGACAGGGCCGACTAGAAGGCAAGGTGGTCCCTTAAGCCCTGAGACTCCACCCATCCCAAGCTCAACAGAGGCTTCTGTGGTTTTGCAAGTCTGGTATCATAAGGCTGAATCCAACACAGAAGTTCTCACAGCATAGTGAAAATGCCAAGACAAGGGAAGGGATCACAAACAAAAGAAATGGAGGAAAACCAATGACTGGATATAGAGTACAAAACCACGCTTATAAGGTTTTTCAAGAATATCCTAGAAAAGTTGGATAAAGTTAGTGAGACCCAAGAGGAGATGAAAAAGAACCAACTGGAGATGAAAAAGGACCAACTAAAGATGGAAAAGGACCAACTAGAAATTAAATGTACACTGAAATAAAAAATATTATACAGAGACCTAACAGCAGACTAGAGGAAGGCAAGAATCAAGTCAAAAATGTGAAATATAAAGAATCAGAAAACACTCAACTGGAAAAGCAAGAAGAAAAAAGAATCCAAAAATGTGAAGATAATGTAAGGAGCCTCTGTGACAGCTTCAAGCTTAACAACATCAGAATTGTGGGGGTGCCAGAAGAAGAGAGAGAGCAAGATACTGAAAACCTATTTAAAGAAATAATGACTGAAAACTTCCCACATCTGGTAAAAGAAATAGACTTACAAGTCCAGGAAGCACACAGAACCCCATATAAAAGGAATCCAAAGAGGACTATACCAAGACACATCATCATTAAAATACCAAGAGCAAAAGACAAAGAGAGAATATTAAAAGCAGCAAAAGAAAAACAGTTCATTACCTACAAGGGAGCACCCATACGATGGTCAGCTGAATTCTCAACAGAAACGATACAGGCCAGACGGGAGTGGCAAGAAATATCAACGTGATGAATAGCAAGAACCTAAACCAAGAATACTCTATCCAGCAAAGGTATTATTCAGAATTGAAGGGCAGATAAAGAGCTTCACAGATAAGAAAAAGCTAAAGGAGTTCATCAACTCCAAAACAGTATTATATGAAATGCTGAAAGGTACTCTTTAAGAAGAGGAAGAAGAAAAAGGTAAAAGATAAAAAATTATGAACAACAAATACATATCTATCAACAAGTGAATCTAAAAATTAGGTGAATTAAAAATTTGATCAACAGAATAAACTGGTGAATATACTAGAATCAGGAGCACAGAAAGGGAGTGGACTGATAATTCTCAGGGGGAAGAGGTGTACAGTGAGAGACTGGAAAAATATCATACACTTATGGATGAGGTCAACGGGAGGGAGGTAAGGGTAGAGGGAAGGGTGGCAGCCGGGTGGAGGGGAGCTATGGAAGGGAAAAAAGAGAAACAAATGTAATAATCTGAATAATAAAGATTCAATTTTTAAAAAAAGAAAACTAGTTAGAAGACTACTGCAGTACTTCTGGTTAAGACATGATGATGGCTTTAATAAGGGTGGTAACTGTGAAGTTGCAAGAAATGGATTTTATTTGAAGCAAGGCTTGTTGTTGAATCAGATGTAGGATGTAAAAGAATGAGAAGAGTCAATAATGAATCTGGAGTTTCTGTCCTAAAAAACTGAACAAAAGGACATGGCATTTATAGAAAGAGAAGAGCAGATCTGAAGAGAAAAAACAGAAGTCCAGTTTGGGTATGTTTGAGATGTCTGATCTCATGAGCCAACTGTTAAATACTCAAGAATCATTATTCAGTTGACATATTGATAGTTTTAAATCAGGGCTTTTCTTCCCTCCAGCTCCCACTCCCATCCTTCCAAGTGCCTGTTATTGAACACTGAGGAGCATACCACAGGCTATTACACATCCATGTAGATCCAAGGATCCATGTAGATCCATGTGGAAAGAGAGAGGGGAGAGAGGGGAAAGACAGGGAGGGGGGGAGGAGAAAGAGAGAGAGAGAGAGAGAGAGAGAGAGAGAGAGAGAGAGAGAGAGAGAATATGAATGAGAATGAGAATGAGAATGAGAATGAATATGAGAATTAGGGGAGAGATCTCCCTGGAGGTAAAAAGTTGAAAGGAAGGATTGGAACATAAATATTTAAAGCCAATCCCTCTTCACCAGGCAAGTGAAGATTGAGAGAGAAAGATAGATACAGAGATTTACAGCTAGAGAGATAGAGAATATGGGTGAGAATATCAATTCAAGGTCTGAGCCCTCAAATTTTTACTAATCTGGAGGATGAGGAAAAATCAGCAAAGGAGTCTGGAAAGTGTCCACAGAAGTAGGAAAAATGTCCTAAAAGAGAAGACAATATTTCAGCTACTACTGAGAGGGCAAGTAAGATACTTGTCTAAGATGCCAGCCAGGTAAGACTGAGAATTGACCACTGAATGAAGTCATATTGAGGTTCTCCATGACCTTGTAAAGTAATTCAAGTGTTACAGAATAAAAGATAAATTAGGTAACTCTGTTCTTGTTAAAGAGGGGTTAAAACTATCAACAAGATGACACAAATCTTTCTAACCATAGTTTCCAGTTACCCAATTATGATGAAAGATGACTATATATAACTTAAGTTATATAGTCATGCCCTATAACAAAAACTCCTCAAAGGATATTAATATAGTCACAGATGGTATGTATTTTCTGTTATTCATGCCAAACACATAACTTCTTCATCTCTTAATATATAAAATTCATTTTGTTTTGCAGTAACTGGTATTGATGGGATTTTGGAAGATAACTCTGTAATTGAAAAAAAAAATCATAAAAGGTCCACATTAAAGAGTTCATTGTTTCACTGTTTCAAAATCTCCATCTTAATCACTGATGATCACTGATCTGGGAAGTCATCTCTACTCCTCTTAGTCATTAGTAATATGGCAAACGTTGGTGGCTGGGGACAATACGATCTATAGGATAGGGGCGTGGGGGGGATGGGGAAACGGAGTAACGGGTGGAGGTTCAGGCAGTGGGTGGAGAGAAGAGAATCAGAGGACACAAATGCCTTCACATATCCGGGTAAGCATTTTTTAAAATAAGACGAAGACAGTTGGGAATGTAACCCTCTGCCAGGGGCTACCAGACCTCTTGGCTAGGGTCTACCAAGAGGGATAGCCGCCTGGGAGCGCAGACAAGCCCTGCTTCGCGTTAGAGGACCCCGCAGCCTCTACGGCCCCAGCTTCCCATCCCCGCTGCCTTCATCACGCGGGTCACCTGGATTTTCTGTCCCGAGTGTTCACATCATGTTTCTTGAGCAGCAGACACTCCTTCACCTTGTTCAAATCCCCTAGTGCAGCAGCTTTGTGGAGTGTCTTTAAACCCCCCTTATGAAGGCTGTAGCCAGTCTGCACCTGGGGAGCGACAGCGGCCCCGCAGAGGAGCGGCCCTGAGGAAGGGCTGTGGGGCCCATCACTCCTTCTCCAGAAGGTGAAAAGCTTCTTCATGGCCACGCAGGAGACAGTCCTTCCGTCCGGCTAGGGCGTCCCTGCGGCTTCTAACCGCCGGGCATGGCCCTCTGCCTGGCCAGGGTTCCGCACCAGCCCAGAGGCAGAGCGGCCAGAGACCGGAAGTGGACCAGAGACCGGAAGTGGGCCAGAGACCGGAAGTGGGCCAGAGACCGGAAGAGGGCACAGCAGCTGCCTCACAATGCTCAGCTCCTAGAGCAGCTGGGGTTGGGACCAGTCTTAGGAGCGCCGACCTGATTCTCAGTGACTGCCACACTCAGTCTTCCTATTGGATCAAGAGCATTACTGACTTTATTTTTTTTTATTAAATCTTTATTGTTGAAAAATATTACATATGTCTCCTCTTTTCCTCCATTGACCCCTTCTAGCCCGCTCCCAAACCCCACCCTAGGCCTTCACCACTTTATTGCCTGTTATATATATATATGCTTACACATTCTTTCGTTATACATATATGCTTATACATATATGCTTACACATTCTTTGGTTGATCTCTTCCCACCCACCCTTGCCTTCTCTCTGAGATTCCTCAATCTGTTCTATGTCTCTGGTTCTATTTTGTTTATCTGTGTATTTTGTTCATTAGATTTTACATATGAGTGAGCTCATGTGATACTTGTCTTTCTCTGATTGTCGTATTTCACTTAGCATAATAAGTCTTTTTTGATTCCATATACATTTTTTTAAGTATTTGTTCTAGATCTGTGCAATATACCATTGGTATTTCAATAGGGATTGCATTGAATCTATGATTGCTTTGGGTAGGATGGACATTGTAATGATTTTGATTCTACCAATACAGAAACACAGTATACTCTCCCATTTGTTTATATCTTCCTCTATCTCTCTTTCCAATGTCCTGTAGTTTTCTGAGTACAGGTCTTTTATCTACTTAAGTTTATTAATTTTGTGTTGCAATGGTAAATTGGATTTTTTTCCCCATTTCTCTTTCTGAGAGTTTATTATTGGTATATAATCTTTCTACATTGCCAAACTCGTGTATTAAATATAGTAGTTTTTTATGAAGTCTTTAGGGTTTTCTATGTATAATATCACCTGTGAATATTGAGAGTTTTACTGCCTTCTTTCCAATTTGGATGTCTTTTATTTCATCTTCTTGTCTGATTGCTATAGCTAGGACTTTCAGTACTATGTTGAATAAGAGTGATGAAAGCGGACATCCCTGTCTTGTTCCTGTTCTTGGGGGAAATGGTTTTAGTGTTTGCCTATTGAGTATGATGTTGGCTGTAGATTTGTCATATATGGTCTTTATTATGTTAAAATATGATCTCTCTATTCCCACTTTTGTAAAAAACTAAAGGCCCACAAAGGGATTCGTGCAATAGGCATTCCTTCCCCTGGCTGCTGGCACCAATTTTCCTCCAATATCCAAATCCCAGGCCTTCGCTTTGGCTGTGGCCTCTAGTCTTTGTTCCCTGCAGCATGCCGCTCCTGTAGCTCCCTCTGTCCCCGCCCTCCCTATTATAGCAGGCATCCAGCCCCGCCCAGCTGCTCCATGCTTCCAAGTGTGCTGTCCAGAGGCCCAGAGTGGCTGAGGGCTGGGGCTATTGCCATCTGTGTTGGGCTCATTTGCATACTCATTCCTTATTGGCTGGTTGGCATAGCAAAGGTAAGGTCAATTTGCATGTTTCTCTTTTATTAGTGTAGATGGGTATTGGATTTTGTTGAATGCTTTTCTGCTTTATTAATATGATCATATGATTTGTGTCTTTCAATTTCTTTATATGATGTATCATGTATATTGATTTGTGAATATTGTACCAGCCTTGTATCCCTGGAATAAATCCACTTCATCATGGTGTATGATCTTTTTAATATATTGCTGGATCCAATTTGCTACTTTTTGTGTCCACAAAACAAAGAGGCAGTCAACCAGATGGGAGATGATATTTGCAAAATGCAGCTCTGACAAAGGTTTAATTTCCAAAATATATAAAAACTCATAAAACTCAACACCAAACAATCAATCAAAAAGTTGGCAGAGTACCTGAAAATACACCTTTCCCAAGAAGACATACAAGTAGCCAATATATACATGAAAAGATGTTCAACCTCAGTGGGAATTAGGGAAATGCAAATAAAAACTACAATGAAATACCACATTACACTAATTAGAGTGGCCATTATCAATAAGACAAACAACAAGGGTTGGAGAGGTTGTGGAAAAAGGGGAACCCTCATCCACTGTTGGTGAGAATGTAGAGTGTTACAACCACTATGGAAAGCAAGCTGACAATTCCTCAAAAAATTAAAAATAGTTACCATATAACCCAACAGTCCCACTCCTTGGCATATACCCCAAAAAACTCAAAATCATTTATACGCAAAGATATATGCACCCCTACGTTCATTGCAGCATTATTTACAGTGGCCAAAAGTTGGAAGCAGCCCAAGTACCCTACGGTAGAGGGCTGGATACAGAAGATGTGGTATGATATACAATGGAATACTACACGGCCATAAGGAAAGATAAAATAGTGTCATTTACAACAACATAGATGGACATTGAGAACATAATGCAAAGTGAAATAAGTCAGACAGAAAAAGCTAATAACTATATGATTTAACTCATATGTGGAATATAAAACTGAAACTTATGAACATAAATAGCATCATGATGGTTGCAGAGGGAGGGTGATGGGGGAAAAAAGTGGGCCTAATATGAGGTGACAGATTTGCCTTTGGGAGGTAGGCACATGTCCTACATACAGATTTTGTAAATTAGTAATCCATACATGAAAACTATATATTCCTGTAGAGTAATGCCACCCCAATAAAATTTAAAAGTAAAATGTAAATAAAATAATAAATAAATAAAGCCTATGTCCACCAGCTGGGAGGGAGTCATTTCCAATGCCCCATCTAAACCTCAGGGCTTCTTTCTAATATCCAAGGAACCTTGCCCAATTAAAGTCATGTTTATTGTCTGAAGATTTTCCGGTGCCTGTGAGTCAGCATCAGTGTGTTTCTGTTAGACCTGGTAGATCCTTTCTAAAAATAAGGGTCTTCATTTGGTTTCTCTTGAACGTGTCCATCTGTCATTGCTCCCTTTTCTGGGTCCTGAGCGTCCCTCCCGCCCTCAGCAAAGCTACAGGACAATACAGGGCACATGCACTCCGTGCTGCAGCCGCTCTAGGGACAAGCCAGGCGAGCTGCTGGCCCGGCGTTCTCTCAGCGGTTACTGTGCGCCTCTTGTCCGTGAACTCATTTTTAAAACTTACTGCTGGTTATGTAGTTCTTGTTTTAGCTTCAGGGGACAAATTTCATTCGTTTCCCTTTCAGTTTAGACAGGGAATCCTCCTCCATCTGCAGGGATGGCTCAGGACCAGCTCTGCCCGCATCCTTCCTATGCACACGCCCACCCTCTGAGATTTGAGACTGATCATGTGACTTCTCATCCTTTCAGAACCGCCGGGATTCTGGCGAAGTGTCTGGACTTATTTTGCATGCAAATCCCCCACAATGCTCTAGGAGATCTTGCTGGCTCTCCTTTGATTCCATTGGGGAAGAAAAGGCTCTTGACAAAGTTCCTATGTTTAACGTTTTCTCTTTAAAAATATATGGTTTGTATGTGATGTGTAGGTTCATACATTGAAAAATACCCCAGTTGTAAATAATCACTATGACCGTAAAAAGGAGAGAACGTCAGAGGTTTATATTAACTTCAACAACACTAGATACCCTGGCTGGTCCGAGTGCAGTGGTGTCTTACAACTAATTGATCACAGCCAGTTACAGATTTCTTTGTTCCTTCTCCACTCCCACTGCTTCACTTGACTAGCCTTTTGCTGCTAGGAAAGACGGGGGGAAATTATTTTTCCTAGTTCCTGCTAATGGTTGTTTATACCAGAAAATGAACAGTGAATGACATCTTCTCATTGAAAACTATTGAACAGGCTGCGTATTCAGAGCTCAAGAATCTTCATGGGTCATTCTGAAAAGGAGCTCCCCATGGGTCTGCAGTGTTCATTGAAAAGAGATTTATTTAATCTAGAAGGGAATGAACCATGTCTCATGCCCCTTCAGAGCCAAAGTGTCAGGTGAAATAGCGGCAGGTTCATGTTATTGGCTTCAGCCTTGCGTCTACCAAGCTTTGCTTTTCTAGTGAAACATAAAGATTTGGGTTTTTTTTTTTTTTTGGTGTTTTTTTTTTAAAAAAAGAAAATCCCCATTTTCTTCTCAAATGCAGGGCTTTTGCAAATCAAGATTATTTTGGTTTCAAATTATGTTGTAGGCAATGATTGCAGGATATACCATGCAATATTTCGGATATGCTCACACTAAAAAATGATATCTGTAGTTCAGATCTAAGGCCCTGGCTGGGTTGCTCAGTTGATTAGAGCATCATTATGGTAAACCTCTAAAGTTGTTGGTTCAATTCCTGATCAGCGCATATACAATAATCAACCAATGAATGCTAAATAATTAGAACAACAAACTGATATTTTTCTCCCTCCTTTCCTCTCTCTAAAATCAGCCATTTAAAAAAAAACCTCAAATCTGAATAAGCATATTGTATTTTATTTTATTTGGCAACCCTATCTTAGCCATACAAGTAATAGAAAAGAACTAACTCACCCCTCCACACCCCACACAATCATTTTATTATCTATAATTTCTTTTCTTTCTGTCTGCCTATTTATTTATTTATTGTAATGTTTCTACTGACGGATACAGCAATTGATTGCCATTATTTTGTTGTTAGTTTTTTCTTGCAGAGATTACTCTTAAAGAAGAAAGGTTATCTTGACCCTTCAAGGAATGCTCTTTGCTTGGCCAAGAGCTGCCCATATGATCTCTTCCTCCTTATAAAATGGTAATGTTTGCCATACTACCTAACTGGGTTGTAAACAACAGTAAGTGAAATAAATTATGTGAAAATACCTTGCACCTTATAAAACACAAACATAATGGTTTTCTTTGGCAAATACAGAACACTGGCTATGTAAACGGATTGTTTTTCTTTCACAGCTTCGCTAATTTCCACTCCTCAGATAGTCCTGTTGCTGGTGTGTGGTTATGGCATTATTAACAGGCTTGAACAATCCACTGTAACGAAGGGGGTTTGCCTCCTCAGTGTATGCCCACTATGGAGGAAGCAGTGCGGTATACTGGAAAAGGGTGAGATCTAGATTGAGAACACCCACAGGGAGTCCTTGGTCTCTCTGAACTCTGAGCTCTAACACCATTTTAACTCTCTCAAGATGATCCTCATGCTCTCAGATGCCTTGGGTAGTCTGCACCTGTCAGGACAAACCAAAACATGCCCTTCATTTGATGCACATTTGTGGCATCTGCCCCACAGTACTATGCGTGGGCGCTGATGCTGTTAGGGGGATTACATTTCCATCTAACAAATTAAGAAGGAAGATCAGTGTTCTAACCTCAGTTTGAGTTGAGGAGGCAGCTGAGAGGCTTTCTCAAAGTTACACACAAAGCTAAGTGCAGAACCAGGTTGAGAAAGTGGCTGGGAGGCTCCATCTAGACATCGTGCCCCCTTCTCTGCCTTCTCTAGTTTCAGACTCTTGGATTTAATTTTTCTTCCTATGTTTTCCATTTGAGAATATTCAGATCTCTATTTTCAAATTTTAACAGGATTGTCAACTTTGAATGTCTCCTAACAATTGTTGTATCATCAAATATTAGCCTTTCATTCTAATATTCAAAATATTAAAAAATCCTTACATATTTTCACTAACTTTTTCTTTTTTCTCTTTTCTTTCTTGTTTTTTCCAGCTAACAATTTAAAGAATGTAGACATTAAATAAAATCCCAGTCTATTAAAAGGTGGGATAAATAAAAGCTAATTCATCCTCACACCATGTGATTTCTTAGAACATGCAGTATCTTTACCATGTCTATTTTATTTGGTTATGGGAGGAATGGTCTGTAATGGACTTCCCCAAAATTACTGTTAGCTCCTGGATGGAAAGACTATATTTTTAATTTTTTTTTATATTTCTATCTTCCATCTCTGATCTCAATGATTAATACACAATAGTACTATTTGGTAGTGTTGACTTTCAAAAAACAGTATTGAAGATGAAAACAGAAACAACGCTGGATTTCACACCTGAAGTTGGGAATGGGAAACCAGTAAAGTGTGGTAGTAAGAGGGGAGGAAAGGTATAATTCAAACTATAACTGACTTTAGCCAACTTGATTAAAATAAGTCACTAATTTTGGACCACCCAAGAACCTTTCCTGCTGCTTAAACTATGTAAGTTCTAGAATTTTTTCATTTTTACTTTACAGTGATATTCTCAGTTATCTCTAACTAGAGGTCTTGTGCATGAAATTTGTGCATGGGTAGGGTCCTTAGGCCTAGCTGGCCATGGCCTTCCTTCCCTGGCTGCTGGCTACTGGCCAGGGCCTTCCTCTGTTTTGTGCCATCCCTGGTGGTCAGCACACATCATAACAAGCAATTAAACTCCTGATCTCCTGGTTGGACTCCTGAGGGAACACTTTGCAGATTAGCCTTTTATCTATCCTACTAGAGGCCCATTGGACTAAATTTATGCACTCAGAGGGGGGTTCCCTCAGCCCAGACTGCACCCTCTCACAGTCCAAGAGCCATCCAGTCAGACATTCTTAGCACTGCTGCAGAGGTGGGAGAGGCTTCCATCACTGCTGCTATGCTAGCCAACCATGAGCCCGGCTTCTGGCTGAGCAGCCCTCCCCCCGTGGGAACACACAACTCCAGGGGACAGTTCTTTTATTGAGCATCTGCCCCCTTGTGGTCAATGCATTTCATAGCGACTAGTCATTCTACTATTCAGTCAATTTGCTTATTAGTCTTATATTATGTAAGATCTAATAAAGAAGGAATATGCTAATTGACCCTCACACTGTCGTAAAGATGGTGGCACCCATAGCCAATAAGGGGGGAATATGCTAATTGACTGCCATGCTCTCAAATATGGCAATGCCCACAGTCACAAGTTGGTGGTGCCAGTACCCTCAGCTCTGCTGGGGTGGCAGGCACATGGCAAGCCTCTGGAGTCCCCTAGTCCCCTCACCCCCCAGCTACCCAGGGCCACCCAAGGCTAAGGTAACTAGGGCCGGCTGAAGCTTATGCTGCCAGCAGTGGCAGCAGCAGCAATGTGATGGTGTCTTCTTCTCCTGATCGCCAGGTTGCCTCCCATCCCTGAGTGCTCACAGACTGTGAGAGGGGGCAGACCAAGCTCAAGGACCGACCCGCTCCAGTGTATGAATTTTCATGCACCAGGCCTCAAGTATAGATAATAAAAGTGTATATGGTAATTAGATCGGGTGGCCGAACAGCAGAACTGTGAAGAAGCCAGGACCGTGAGGGCCGAGCTCCTTGCACAAATTTTGTGCATCGGGCCTCTAGTAGTTTATAAATAACATTCACAGTATCAATTATTTATATCCTGATATTCTCAGTTTATAGTTTATAAGTGACTACATTCGCAGTATTAATTATTAATATCACCTAAGAATCTTCCCAGAGCATCTACTTATCAATAGGTAGTGTTAAATGTCTTTATCAATAAGAATCAGACATACTGCTGGGCATCCTGGGAAAAGATACTCTAGGTGGGCCTCTCTCCCACCTAGAGTAGCTTAGCAGGCTCAGGGTCTGGAAGAGCTACCCACACTGCCAGCATTGTCTGTTCCCTATAGAACGGCAGAGGTGCCTCTCATGGTCCAACATGCACATCCTCCTCCTTAAAAAATCACCACAGGACTGCAAGAAGTAAGCATCTGAAACACCCAAGCATCCTGGGTGCTTCTGAGGACTTTAGAAATACAGAGTCAAAAGACAGAAGCAAAGTGAAGAGGAGTAGAACAGATTTTGTAAAAAGCATCAGAGAAGCAAAGCTCAGGAAGACCTGAAGTTTTCCCCCAATACAAAGAATAGTAAAGGACAGTTCTGGTTGGGTAGCTCAGCTAGAGCATCCTTCCCATACACCATGTTTTCATACTCACTCAGAACATATATAAGAAATAACCAACCAATGAAAGCATAAATAAGTGGAACAATAAATTGACATCTCTTTCTCTCTCTCTCTTTCCCTCCCTCTTTCTCTCTCTAAAATAACAATTACAAAAATAGTTAAGGACAGCAGGGATGTAATGTTTCTAGAGCAGGGGTCAGCAAACTCATTAGTCAACAGAATGGCAAACTGTGGCTCGTGAGCTGTTTGCCGACAACTGATCTAGAGCAAAAAGAACAAGGCTATTCCAGGACAGTTGGTGCAGAAGCAGCAAAGTTCTCAGCATCAGAAGTAGCAGCCCCCACTATAAGAGGGGCGGCCAGGGGAGTGGGAAGAGAGATAGGGGCCAGCTACTCAGATCTCCAGCCCCAGCAAAAGGCACCTTACTGCTTCTGCCCAGGGAAATAGGGGAATCAAAACAAGCAAACAACTCTAGGGAAATTACACAAAATTATCTGAATACCAAAAACTAGGGTACAGAGAAATCATGTCTTTTCTTATGACCAATTGTAAAAAGGCATTTTGGAGAGAATTGGGGAAATCCGATTGGTGAATTATTGTTTATTTTGGTAGCAGTGATAAGGCACTGTGGCTCTACAGGAAAATGCATTCTCAAGAATATAATAGCAGTTTGAGGACAAGGCTGCCGCATCTACGATCCTTGGCATCAAAGGGTTTTAATCATATCCTGCTTTTGATATATTATTAGTGTATTTTGATGCAGTGCATTTAGTTACATTGTTTTAGATAGTATTATAGAGTTAACAAATTCTTATATATACTGAAACTAGAGGCCCAGTACATGAATTTGTGCACCAGTGGGGTCTCTCGGCCTGGCCTCCAGGGATCAGTGGACCTCCATGTTGCCGCAGCCTGGCCTTACCCACCAGCTCGTCAGGCTCCAGGCTGCTGTCTATGTTGATCCCACATAGCATGAAATAGTGAGTGAGACAGCAGGTGGCCAGGGAGGAGCCCGAGCCTGGGCTGGGTGCCACTGCTCTCACTCATCCAGGTCCTGCTGCACCTGCACCCACTGATCTGGCATGCAGGGTGTGTAGAGGGATTATCTGGAAGGGAGAGGCTCATGTGGCTGCAGCTGTGCTTGCCAGCCGTCAGCTAAGTATCTGGCACCAATCTATCAGCTGAGCAGTGTTCCCACTGTGGAGTGCACTGACCAACAAAGGGCAGCTCTTGTGTTGAGTGTCTGCCCCTGGTGATCAGTGCATGTCATAGCTACCAGCCCATCATCCAGTCATCCAGTCATCCAGTCACTTAGGCTTTTATATAAATAGAATATATAGTGCAGAAATAATCATGTTGATAAAAATAACTAGAACTCTAGGTGCCATTTCACTGAAATAGAACTCCATACCTTTCCCATTTCCTCCCAAACTAAACCCCTTTATTTTATATTTTCTGAGCCTGTGTGCTCTATGGGGATTGTGTAACACAACTGTAGCACTATGATATGCTTCTTTCCCATACAGGCAGTTGCATGAAGAAAGACATTGAATACTTGAGTAAGGCGTGGGTGTTTAAATTGCTCCAGCCCAACATTAGAGATTTCAATGTTGCTTGGCCACGTTGATGAGGAAAATAAGACATTTGGGGAAGAGGGTTGCTAGCAGCCTGACTCTGTATCCCTAATGCATATTCCTATTAGCCTATAGTCTAGTCAGTGCCCCTTCCTGAGTTATCTGGTTTTGCAAGACCTGTTTACCTAAATACTACTCCCATTTTAGAGAGGCCATATACCATGAATAATACACAACCCCCAGATGGGGTTATCAGCGCTGGTGCCAAGCCAGGCCTTTAGGTGTGGTCTCATGACCCCCATCCCAACTCATGGGGCTTTTTGCAAAGCCCACCAAAGTTCCAGAAGTATGATGCATATTTGAGGGACAAAGAAACAAAAGGGTATAAAGAGAAAGCTTCCTCCATATTGACTTACTCAGGATTTGGAAATAGGTTCCCCTGAGTCACGGTACTAGTACTTCTGGAAATAAATGGGGTTTTCCTGTATCTCCCGGTACTCCTGTATTTTTCAGTTGTCTGATAAATTCTGTAACAATATATTTTAAGACCATGAGGTACACAGATAGGTCTGAAGCATCAGCATTGCATGTATCTCACATGTGGAGGAGCCAAGATGGCTCAGGAGAACTGTATCTTAAGGGAGAGCATGAAGCACTAATGGACTGAGATGAGAATTGGAAAACAATGTTAGTGAACCTCACCAAGAGCTCTGAAGCCATAGATTCCAGAATGGTATCCTGGTTTATGCTGTCTCTTCCTAATGGCCACATATACACTGTTAGGGACATTTTCCCCACTACACTGGAAGCCCCAGAGGAGAGGAGTCACTTTCTATTCCTTGTGGTGCTAGTGAACATGCCTCTCAATCTGGATCAGCTCTGTGAAGACCAGGTTCCCCCACTGGGTGCAGTTTGGCGGGAGACTTTAGAAAACAGCCCAGAGCAAAATATTCCAAGTGTGAGACCCTCAGGGACTATTGTTTGGAACCAAGAGGAAATGAGTAGACTTCTATATGGGCAAGAGCTGTTTCTTTGAAAAGATAAACAAGATTGATGAACCTTTAACCAGACTTATCAAGAAACAAATAGAGAGGACCCAAATAAATAAAATCAGAAGTGAAAGTGTAAAATAACAACTGATACCACAAAAATAAAAGAGATTGTAAGAAATTTACAACTATTAACATTTACAACTATGTAAGAAATTTAATACTATTAACAATTATATGCCAACAAATTGGGCTACCTAAATGAATGGACAAATTCCTAGAAACCTAAATCTTCCAAAACTCAACCAAGGCAAATCAGAAAACCTGAATAGGTCAATAATAACTAATGAGACTGAAGCAAACAAAGTCCTGCTCCTGATAGCTTCCAAACAGACTAATACCTATCCTCAAACTAGTTTAAAAAATTTCAGAGGTGGGAAGATTTCCAAGTTTGTTTTTTTTTTTTATGAGGTCAGCATTATCTTGATTCCAAAACCAGATAGATTCCAAAACCAGAAAAAAATTAAAGGCCAATATCCATATTTAACATAGATGCTAAAATTCTCAAAAAATATTACCAAATCAGATCCACCAATATGGCAAAAGATCATACACCATGACCAAATAGGATTTATTCCAGGTATATAAGGCTGGTACAATATGTGTAAATCAATATCTGTGATACATCACATAAACAAAATAAAGAATAAAAATCACATGATCATTTCATTAGACTAAGAAAAAGCATTCAGCAAAATCCAGCAACCATTTTTTTATAACACCTCCCAGTAAAGAGGAAATATTAAAGACCATATATGACAAATCTATAGCCAATATCATACTCAATGAGGAAAAACTAAAAGCATTTCTCAAAGGAACAGGAACAAGACAGGGATGTCTGCTTTTACCACCTTTATTCAATTTAGTACTCTAAGTCTTAGCCACAGTGATCAGACAAGAAGAAAAAAATAAAAGACATCCAAATAGGAAAGGAGGATGTCAAACTGTTATTCTTTTCAGATTCTGTACATAGAAAACCTTAAAGACTCTACCAAAAAACTGCTAGATTTAATAAATGAATTAGGCAAAATAGCAGAATACAGATACAAAATGAACATCAGGAAATTCATACTATTTTTATGTACCAATAATGAACTCTCAGAAAGACAAACTAAAAAACAAATCCAATTTAAGATTGCAACAACAAATCAATAAGATACCTAGAAATAAACTTAGCCAAGGATATAAAAGACTTGAAAATTACAGGACATTGAAAAAAGAAATAAAGGAAGATACACCAGTGGAAGCAAATACTGTATTCATGAATTAGAAGAATTAGCATCATTAAAATCTCCATACTACCCAAAGCAATACATAGATTCAATATAATCCCTATTAAAATACCAATATTTCAGATATCTAAAACAAATACTCCAAAAATTTATATAGAACCAAAAGGAACCCAAAGAGCTTCAGCAATCTTGAGAACAAAGAACCAAGTTGAAAGGATCATAATACTGTATATCAAATTATACTACAAAGGGTAATCAAAACAGCCTAGTACTGGCACCAGAAAAGGCATATAGATCAATGGAACAGAACAGAGAACCCAGAATTCAACCCAAGCCATTATGCTCAATTAATATTTGGGAGGCAGCAGCATACAATGGAGTGAAGACAGTCTCTTCAATAAATAGTGTTGGGAATCTGGACAGGTATAGCCAAAAAAAAAAAGCCTACAAAACTACATCATCAATTTACACCACAAGAATAAACTCAAAATGGATAAAATACTTAAATGTAAGTCATGAACCTATAAAAATCCTAGGAGAAAACATAGACAGTAAAATCTAAGTTATCTCATGTAGCACATTTTTCACTGATACATCTCCTAGTGTAAGAAAAACAAAGGAAAAAAATAAACAACAAACTAAAAGCTTCTGCACAGCTAAAGAAACCAGCATAATTAAATGGGGGAACCCACTGTACAGAACTTGTCAATAACATACCTTATAAAGGGTTATCTGCAAAATATATATTAAAAAAACTCATACAACTCCATAAAACAGGGGAAGGGAAAAGCCAGTAAAAAGAATGGACAATGTACTTGAATAGACTCCTCTTCAGTGTGAACATCTAATGTCCAAGAGACATGAAAAAAAATGCTCAATATCACTAATCACCAGAGAGATGGAGATTAAGACTACCATGAGATATTACCTCACACCTGCTAGAATGGCTACTATCAACAAATCAATAAATGACAAATACTAGCAAGGATGTGGAGAAAAGGGAACCTTACTATACTGGTGGGAATGCAGACTGGTACAGCCACTATGAAAAACAGTATGGAGTTTCCTCAAAAAATTTAAAAATGGAACTGCCATATGACCCAATGATCCCACTTCTAGGAATATATCCAAAGAATCTCAAACATCAGTCAGAAAGAATGTTGCTCCCCTATGTTCATAGCAGCACTATTTCCTATAGCTAAGATTCAGAAACAGCCCAGTGTCCATCACTACATGAGTGGATAAAAAAAGATGTGCTACATTTACACATTTGAATACTATGCAGCTGTATCTTATCCTTTGAGATAGCAATGGAGGGACCTAAGATTATTATGGTAAGTAAAATAAGCCAGTCAGAGAAAGACAAATATCCTATTATCTCACTTATATGTAGAATCTAATGAACAAAATAAAGTGACAAACTAAATAGACCCAGAAGCATGGGACCTACCGAGGAACCTGAGGAAAGGGTGAAGGAGTATGGAAAGAGATAAACCACAGAACATACATACATACTAGAGGCCTGATGCACAAAATTTGTGCAAGGGTCTCAGCCCTCCCAACCCTGGGTCCCAATCTGGAAGGTTGTCCAGATGGTCATTCTCCTGTTTGGTCTAGTTAGCATATTAGCTCTTTATTATATAGAATATGCATTACCCATGGTCACAGATAATATTGCAAGAAGGTCTGGAGTACAGCAGTAGCTGGGTGGATGGGGTAATGGGGAACAAAGGAGGGGACATTGGTAATGCTCTTGAAAATAAAGATAAATAAATAAGAGCAAATTTATTAAATTAATTAAAAATAGCAAAATTTCAGAGAAATGTGTACACTCAACATTGGTCACAGAGAAAATTGATATAATACATTGAACACTTGTCAATATCAAAACAATAAACAATTTTAGAAAATAAAATAGGATTGTAATTTTAAAGATAAATTTCATTAAAAATTTTAGTTGTCATTAAAATGCTACATAAGCCAGATTACAAAACTCTGACAGCATATGCTTATGAATTTTCTTCTTTGTAAAGTGCAATTATAACCTACGACTTACCTGGTATGAGAAAATAAGATGAAAAAGTTTTCATACGGCAAATGGCAACACTTTATTTTCCTGCCATAGCCTCCCACACATAGACACACTAGTTTTACATACATGACAAAATGTGTCATATCCTCTAGGAATCTCTCCCACCCTTTCACTTCTAGATTATTTTCCTTTTAACGTATTTCAAATGCAATAACAATATTGTACCACTTCTAAAGGTAGTACAGTGGTACCTCGAGATACGAGTACCCTAACATATGAGATTTTTGAGATACGAGCCATCGAACGAGCGATTTTTGCTCTGAAATACAAGCAACATTTGAGACAGGAGTAATCGCGCGAATCGGCCAGCTGCACACGACCCACCAGTTTACCAAGACTCAAGCGTCTCATAGTTTTCCACGCCTCAAGGTTATGGAACGAATTAAACTCGTATCTCGAGGTACCACTGTATATGGGAAAAATAAAACTTTAAAAAATGTATACAGTATAAGATTGATAAGAGAGAAGAAACCATATCATATAGTTGAAAAACCACTAGGATAGGATTTTGATCCTTATTTAACAATACTTGATCTGTGCCAGCTCAGCAATATATCTATAAAATTAAAACGCTTAAAAAGAGAAATATGTACAAAATGTATGGAAGTAATGGGTATAAGAAAATCAATTTAAAAATTGAATGTTTTAAATTTTTTTATATGCTAAACCTAAGGAAAGATGTCTTGGAGAATAGTTCTCAACTCATTCATTACCAAACAATGTATACTGTTGGCTAATGATAGGAAACTGTTGAAGTCCCATTTTCCCTTTTTCCTTCTTGTTTTGCAACCTACATAGACTCTAATCTTAAAACAGAAAAAAGGCAGGCAAAGTTCAATACAAATTATATTAAACTCAAAAACACAGTTTTCAGTTAGTTGCTTTAAATGGAATCCAAGACCCATAAGTTATATCCCAGAGTAGTGAGAGAATTTAATAAACTCATGACCTTGAACAGATGATTTGGCCGAGGTACTATAGACAGATACAAGCTTCACAAGTACAACAGCTTGTTAATATTGTTCCCTGATATATCAATAGCTTCACACATAGTACCTAACATGCATTAATGGCTTAACAAATGTCCCTGACAAAATTTCAAAAATCTGTTTTGTGGGTTTTTTTTTTGTTTTATGCACACAGAAAACTAAGCAGTGATCACAAGGAGACAGCATCTGTTCACAAAGAC
>PVJN01024510.1:0-31117 GCA_004026805.1 Lasiurus borealis | reverse complement strand
AGCCCTGGCAGGTATGGCTCCATTGGTTGAACATTGTCCCATGTACTGAGAGTTTGCTAGTTGATTCTTGGTAAGGGCAAATACCCAGGTTGTGTATTCAATCACTGGTCAGGGGTTATGTGTGAGGCAATCAATTGATGTTTCTCACTCTCTCCATTTCCCTTTCTATCTCTCTAAAATCAATAAAACATATATTTTTTTAAAATCTTTGAAGAAAACATAAGCAGTAATATCTTGGACATTTCTTTTAGTGATATTTTTACTGATATATTGCCTGAGGCAAGGGATACAAAATAAAAAAAACCAACAAATGACACTACATCAACTAAAAACTTTTTGCTCTCCCTTCCTCTCTGAAATCAATAAAAATATATTATTTGAAAAAAAGAGAAAAAAAAGTACGTTAAAAAATAACTTTTTGCCCAGCAAAGAAACCATCAACAAAAGAAAAGACAAGCCACTGAAAGGAAGCACATACTTACAAGTGATACATCTGTTAAGCAGTTAATATCCAAAGTTTATAAGGAACTTATAAAACTCAACATCAAAAAAAGCAAACACTCTGATTTAGAAATGGGCAAAAACCTGAATGGACACTTCTCCAAAGAAGACATACAGATGGCCAATAGACATGAAAGGATGTTCAATATCATTTATTATCAGAAAAAAATGCAAATTTAAACCACAGTGAGCTATCACCTCATAGCTGTCAGAATGGCTATTATCAATAAATCGACAAATAACAAGTTTGTAGAAAAAAGGGAACTCTCTCACTCTGTTGGTGGGAATGCAGATTGTTGCAGCCACTTGATTACTAATTGTCTGAGTATGGAGTTACCTCAAAAAATTAAAAACCAAGTTTATTTTTATATATGTTATTAGGTAGAAATATAACAAACATTATTTTTTATAAAAATATTTTGTAACTCTTTAAATATTGCAGTTCCTTAGATGGTGACTACTTACTATTTTCCAAATTATTTAAAAATACAGTTAACCCTTGAACAACATGTGTTTGAACTGCACTCATTGATATGTGGATTTTTTTTTCAATAAATACCTGGACTGTACTTCAGTTGAGAGTCCACAGCTTTGGAGGACAGCTTCTATGCCTTGACCTATGAAATTCTCTATAGGCGACTTGAACATCATATCCAGAATATCCTGGAACCAATTCCCCACAGACATTGCAGAACAATAGGTTTTTAGGTAGTCAAAAAGTTATATACAAATTTTTGACTGCACAGGTGTCAGCAGCTATAACCCTTCATTGTTCAAAGGTCAACTGTATATGTGTGTTTATACTTTAGGAAGAATAAATATCACATAGAAATAAAGGCAAATTTTAAGGAATATTTGAAGAAATATTTCAGCATAAGCAACTCATCACATGAGAAATTATATAATTATGTTATTTTGTTGAAATTGATTAAATTTTTTATTGATTTTAGAGAGGAAAGGAGAGGGAGAGAGAGGCAGAGAGAGAAACATCAGCGGTGAGAGAGAATCATTGATGGGCTGTCTCCTCCACACCCCACCCTGGGGATCCAGACCTTAACCCAGGCAAGTGCCTGAACAGGGGTCCAACCATGACATCCTGGTTCATAGGTTGCCGCTCAATCACTGAGCCATGCTGGCTGGGTTTTTATTAATTTTTTACATGGCCACTTGCAACTGAAAATAATTGAAATATACTTCTGATGGTGAACAGACATTGAAACATCTTCAAAGTTGACAATAAAGTTTTGTATGCAAAAGAATTCTTAAATGACAATTTAAATGGTTTAAACCAATTACAAAATTATTATAATTCTGCTTTTGGAAAATAAGTATTATCTAGTAGCAGATCAATTGTCTTAAAAACAACAAGCTAATATAAAAAAACCTAATTAATTATACATGAAGGCATCTGAGATCTTCTAAATCTTTTAAGGCAACAGAATTTGAGGAAGTACAATTCTAGGGGAGTGGGGCTTGTGCTGGAATTTGGTAAGACATTCTGTGGCCCATATTTCCTGCACGGTGTTCGCCAGTTCTGTGAACAGAGCAAAAGGCTAAGGATCACAGCATAGCACCTGGGGAATGGCCTGATAATAAGAAAGAGCAGAAAAGAAAAAAGAAAAAAAAAAGAAGAGGGGGGAAGAAGTTGTAGCAATTTTTCAGACCCAAAAGACAACAGAGATACTTGAAGGACCTGTGTATATCAGTTTGAATGCACATCGGAGTTGTAGAACACTCCGGGCTTACTTTGAACTTCCATAAGCCTATGCTTTAGGTAGGACTAGAGGTGATCCAGTGAGTAGAGATATATTTAAAGTATAATATAGCCAAAACCTGTTTGGCTCAGTGGATAGAGCGTCAGCTTGCAGACGGAAGGGTCCCAGACTCGATTCCTGTCAAGGGCATGTACATTGGTTTCAGGCACATCCCCAGTAGGGGGCGTGCTGGAGGCAGCTGATTGATGTTTCTCTCTCATCGATGTTTCTAACTATCTCTCTCCCTTCCTCTCTGTAAAAAAAATCAATAAAATATATTTAAAAAGATAATAAAGTGTAAGATAGCTTTTAGTAATTTTGGTCTGAAATGAATTGTCTTCTTTCAAATGTAAAAAATGAAATCTCTACAGAAAAAGAAAAGTCAAGCACTACAGAGAATTCTTCACATAAGGTCTGGTGTATAATGACAGTACCTCACCCTCACTCTACCATTGCATAAGAGAACTGACTTAAAGCCAAAAGAAAACAAACACAAGGATTGAGTAAATCTAGACTTTGGAGTTTTAGACACATCTGTAAAGTGGCCAACCTGTTAACAAAAATAGAGAAAATATGCAAAAATAGTAATGAAGAAACTTTATAGCATCAGATAGTTGAAATATGCAAAAACAAATTCAAATGCATATTGTAGAAACAGAAAATAAAATAATTAAAAGAAAGTGCTCAACACAGATTTAACAGCAATTTAGTTGCAAAAGAACAGAAGCTAGGCAAACTGAAAGACTTGTCAGAAAATATCTGGATAAAAGCACATATAAAAACTGATACAAATAGGGAAAAGATAAAAGAATGAAGATAGAGAGATAAGGAAAAAGCGAAAGATGAAGACATAAAAAGAGAGTGGAAAGGCTTACATGTTATTTATTAAAATCCCATAAGATGAAAGGGACTGAAGCATTATTTGAGAAGGTAGTGGATGAATGTTTTCCAAAATTCACAAATGGACTTGTTAGCAAATCACGAAGCTGCACAAATATTCATCAGAATAAATATATAGAAAGCAGAAAGAGAAGTATCTTCCTTCCACTGAGTGAAAGAAAAAAAATATCATGTTACTGTTAAAGATACAAAATAAAATTATACACTAACTTTCAGAAATATTGAAAGTCTGAAGTTAATTGATGATATTTTTAAAGTAAACTGTATAAAAATCATATAACCCCTCCCACAAGAAAATGTCCTTCAAAACTGAGCCCTACCCAGTTTTGCTTAGTGGTTAGTGCACTGGCCTGTGGAGTGAAGGGTCCCGAGTTCAATTCCAGTCAAATGCACCTATCTCCATTACAAACTCTATCCCTGGCCCTGGTAGAGGCTCCTGCACGAGGAAACCAATTGATATATCTCTCTCACATCATGTTTCTCTTTCTGTGTCTCTTCCCCTCCCTTCAACTCTTTATAAATATCAATGGAAAAATGTCCTCTGTTGAGGATTAACAACAAAAGCTTAAAGCCTTCAATACCAGTAGATCTGCACTAAAAGAAGGAAAAGAAAAAAGGAAACCAGACCCAGACAGAAATATGGAAATGCAGGAAGGAAGTAATTAAAGAGAACCATAAAAAGGAGATAGGAATGTAAATATAATTATTGATGGTAGAATATGCTACTATAAGGATTATTGATGTTATGTTGGATTTAACATAAATGCAAAGAATGAGGCAATTTTAGAAATATAGTAAAAGTGATAATTAATATAAATTATTAAATAAGTAAGCATGCTTTCTCTTTGGGGCAAGTAAAAATAATATTTTAAAAATAAGAATCTGTCAATGTACATTGCTTTTCTGAGCCTAATAATTAATACATATAGCATTCTCTCTAGGGATTTGAATTTTTATGCAGGTATAATAGTATTGTTCTAGTCTGTTTTTATTAGACATCATTGAAAGTGTATACGTGACAATCACTTACATTTTCTCAAAACATTACATCGATTAAGAATTTTCTTCTTCTGAAGTCTATATTAATCATGGAAATTAGTTCTTGATGCATAGGTTCCCTTTTAACGTATTTTAAGTCATATTGCTATCTTTATTGGAATGAATAGCTAACACTGATCCTATTATCGCGCGTTTTCAGAAAATCTGACAGTTGATAACTAGAAGGAGATTATATTAATATACTTTCCACTGGCTTTTGACATAACTATTTCTTTAGCATTTTACCTCTTATTGAAGTACAGAAAGGCAGAGCTGGATAATGGGGTTTCATTAGTTTTTTTCTCCAAGTCCAATGATAAAGACTCCTGGATAATTTATTCTGGCTTTTAAAACTCATAGACTTTACTTGATTTTTTACCACAAATCACATATTTAATACTGTGCAATGCCAATTTTACTATGTTAAGTCATTTTATCAAATTTCAGAGAAACAAAGATACTATTATTCAAATGCTTCTTAATGTTTATAATTAAACTAAAGGCCCAATGCACAAAACTCATGCAAGAATAGCCCTTCCTTCCCCCATTGCCAGCACCCAGGACCCGAGCTTCCCTCCAGCCACTGGCAGGCATCTGGGATCCAGGCTTCCCTCCCCCGAAACCCCAGCTTTGTCCAGAAGGTCATCCAGAAGGACATCTGGAAGGATGTCCAGTCTAATTAGCATATTATGCTTCTATAAATATAGATAAAGGTACTGTCATACAAGCTTGTTATTATATACTACATTATATACATGTGTTCAATGTAAAGAAAAGAGTATTAGAGGAAAATGGCGGCAGAGTAGACGGACACGTCTGGAGCTTTGTCGCTGGGCAGAGGGAGAGAGAGCAGCTGAGAGTCACACGAGGAGTGTATGTTGGCAAGTTAAGAGTCAGCTATCCTCTAGGAGAAGGTGGGGGACTGCTGGACAGGGCTCTCCTGGCCAGGTAGCCCCACTGCCATGGGGTTTTTGTTGGCCGAAGCCACAAGCATGAATGTGGAGACCGCACCATCTTGAAGAGGGAGGTGGATGTCTGCTGCGGTCTGAAAGCTGCAGCTGAAGCACCCACCAAACAGCCAACCAGGGGACCCAGAACACTGCTTCCAATCAGTGCAGACATGCGGTGGACTCAGAGGAGATCCACACGGCACATGGAAAGGTCATATTTTGCCTGGGATAAGGTGAGGTCTCCTGTCCTGCAGAACAGAGAAGCAAACACTGTGGGAACCGGGCTGCGGGAAACCTGCCTCTGGAGAGGTCCACGGAGGTGGAGCAGGGTGTGATCCCTAAGTGTGGAGGCAAACTCTCGGAGCTGTTGACAGAGGGGAGCTCTGGAAAATGACTCATTTTGATCTGAGGCAGGACGGCCTGGGAGTAATTACAGTGTCCCGGCTGCAAAATCCCCACAAACCAGTTTTGAGAACCACAGACTAGCAGGATCTGAGCACAGCCTACAGAGGTCCTTTGCTTTGTCTCAGAGGTCAATTCTAAAACACTGCCACCCAGTGGATGACACACAAATTGACTCTCACATATCCACAAAAGAATAAAGAGATTAAAACACAACTCAGCAGTGGAACACAGGGAACTGCAATACCCACCCGAATGGGAAACAAAAGTGTCAAGCAGAACAATAGTGAATAACCATTCTATTTTTTTTCTTTTTTTTAAATTTCTTATTTTATTTTATATTTTTTCATTTTTGCAGATTTTAATTAAAAACTTTTTTTTCTTTCCTCAATTGATTTTACCTTTTTAATTATTAAAATTTTGTTTTCAACTAGTATTATTACTATTACTATTTTCCTTTATGAAAAAAAACAATGGTCATTCTGCTTTCCCTTTATGTTACTTCAGAATTAGAGTTCTACATTCTATTTTCAACTTTCCTTTAGCATAATTTTACTCTATCTCAACTCTACCTTTATGCCAACACTTTCCTACTAACTTTCCCCATTTTGTTGTCTTGCTTTCTCTTTCCCTTTTACAACTTTAGATTCTCCCTATTCTTTCTCTTTACCTGGTTAACAGTTCACCCCACTTATATATCTAATTTCAAATCACCTACTCCAAGTCTATACAAACTTCTCTCTTCTTGACCTCACTATACAAAAAGTTGTTTTTCTCTATATACTTTTGTTGCTATTTCCTGAATGGTGATTATATTGATATTTTGTACTTTTTTGGTGACGTTGTTTTAGCTTACTCTACTTGTTTTATTTTGCTTTATGTTTCCTTTGTTTTAGTTTGTTTTTTACCTCGCTTTTCCCTTGCCTCCTTCCATACCAGTTGTTATTTGTAGTTTGTATTAATCTCCAGGTACAGGCTGCCAGCATTTGTTGGGATTAGGGACTATTCTATTGGTGTTTAATCCTGACATCTATATTTTTCTCCCCTTCCTCTCTTATCCTCTTTCTTTTCTCTCTGACTTTTTTCTTTCTCTTTTCTTCTTCTTCTTCTCCTTTTTATTATTTTATTTTATTTTTGTTCATTTATTTATTTTTCTCCCTCTACCAATTTGATTTTGGCATTTCTTTATTTTCTTTTTTCCTCATTTTCCTCTTCTTCTTTCTCTACTTACCCCTAATTGTCTTTTATTGGTAGTCACCTTATTGGAGATTATTAACATACTGAACACATTTCTACTCAGTACCTTGTGTGCTGTACCTGGTCATGTTGTAGTTTGTGCCTTCCAATCAATGCAGGAGAGAGAACTACATAACCAGACATCCGGAAAAGAAAGACCATGGGCAGATAAAGAAACAGCCCATATAAGACAGAAAGGCAGGTTTCACCAGAAAAGTAAGTAAACAAAATAGAAGCAGAAATAAGCCTGCCAGAGAAAGAGTTCAGAGAAATGATCATAAGGTGGATGAAAAGAATGGAAAACAAAATCGACAAAGTGTGTAAGAGCCAAGAGAAAATGAAGATGACCCAAGAGGAAATGCAGAAGAAGCAAGAAGAAATGCAGAAGAAGCAAGAAAAAATGAAAAATGACATCACTGCTATATAGAACTCAATAGAAAGCATCAAAAGTAGACTAGAAGAAGCAGAGGACCGCATCAGTGAGCTAGAAGAAATGGTAGGAAAAAATATCCAAGTACAGTAGCTTCTAGAAAAAAAAGTTAAAACGCAAGAGGAGAGCCTAAGGGAACTTTGGGATAACACAAAACAAAACAACATCCCCATAATTGGGGTTCCAGAAAGTGTGGAAACTGAGCAAGGATTAGAGAACCTGTTTGAAGGAATAATGACAGAAAATTTCCCCAATGTAGGAAAGAAAAAAATCCACACAAATCCAAGAAGCTCACAGAGACCCAAGCAAAATGAACCCCAACAAACTGACACCAATGCACATTATAATTAAATTGGCAAACATCAACGACAAAGTAAGAATCTTAAAAGCAGCCAGAGAGAAACAGAAGGGAACCCACATAAGACTACCCTCTGATTTCTCCACAGAAACTCATCAGGCCAGAAGGGAATGGAATGAAATATACAAAGTCATGCAAAGGAAGGGTCTGAATCCAAGAATACTGTAACCTACAAGACTCTCAATCAAAATTGAAGGTGAAATCAGAAGCTCCACAGACAAAAAAGGACTAAGGGAATATATTACCACCAAACCAACAATGCAAGAAATGTTAAAGGATCTGCTGTAATAAAAAGAAGTAGGAAGCAAAGAAGGAACTCGGAACTAAAGAATAAAATTGTGACAGATAAGCACTTATCAATAATAACTTTAAATGTAAAAGGATAAATACTCCAATCAAAAGACATAGGGTAATCTATTGGATAAGAAAACATGATCCATATATCTGCTGTGTGCAAGAAACCCATCTCAGGAAAAGAGATGCACACAGATTGAGGGTGAAGGGATGGAAGATGGTATTTCAGGCAAATGGAAATGAAAAAAAAGCTGGGGTTGCAATACTTATATCTGACAAATTAGATCTCAAAGTGAAGCATGTAACAAGAGATAAAGAAGGCCACCTCATAATACTAAAGGGAACAATCCAAAAAGAAGAAATAACTCTGGTAAACATATATGACCCAATATAGGAGCACCTAAATACATTAAAAAAAAAACTTCTAGAGGATATTAAGGGAGAGATTGACAACAATACAATCATAGAAGGAGACTTTAATACTCCACTGTCACCATTGGACAAATCCTCTAAACAGAAAATCAGGAAAGAAACATCAATACTAAATGACTCACTAGACCAGATGGAATTAATTGACATCTTCAGAATATTTCATCCCAAAGGCACAGAATATGCATTCTTCTCTAGTGAACATGGGTCATTTTCAAAGATAGATCACATCTTGGGTCATAAGAATAGTCTCTTAAAATTCAAGAAATAGAAATCATATCAAGCATTTTCTCAGACCACAATGGCATAAAACTGGAAATCAAATATAATAAAAACAATAGAAAGAAATCAAACACATGGAGACTAAACAGCATGCTATTAAACAATGACTGGGTAACCAAAGAGATCAAGAAAGAAATAAAAAACATCATAGCAACAAATGACAATGACAACACAATAATACAAAATTTATGGGACACAGTGAAAGTAGTCTTGAGAGGAAAGCTCATAGCCCTACAAGCCTACTGCAAAAACAGGAAACGACATTAATAAATTACCTAACCCTACAATTCAAAGAGCTAGAATGAGAGCAACAAGAAAAGCCCAGTGTAAGCAGAATGAAGGAAATAGTAAAGATCAGAGCGGGGATAAACAACATGGAGACCAAAGAAACAATTTAAAAGATCAACAAAACCAAGAGTTGTTGTTTGAAAGGATAAACAAGATTGATGGACCTCTAGCCAGGCTCACCAAAAAGCAAAGAGAGAATACCCAAATAAACAAAATAAAAAATAAAAGTGGAGAAATAACAACGGACCCTGTGGAAATACAAAGGATTGTTAAAAAATACTATGAACAACTCTATTCCAACAAATTGGATGACCTGCAAGAAATAGACTTATTCCTAGAAAAATATAACCTTCCAAAACTCAATGAGGAGGAATCTAAACATCTCAATAGTCCAATAACTATGGAAGAAATTGAAGCAGTCATCAAAAAGCTTCCAGCAAATAAAAGCCCGGGACAGAGGGCTACACAGGAGAGTTTTACCAAACATTCAAGGAAGAATTAAAACCTATCCTCCTCACACTATTCAAAAACATTCAAGAAGAAGGAACACTTCCAAACACCTTCTATGAAGCCAGCATCACCGTAATACCAAAACCAGATAAAGACAACACAATGAAAGAGAATTATAGGCCAATATCTCTCATGAACATAGATGCCAAAATCCTCAACAAAATTCTAGCAAATCGATCCAGCAGTACATCAGAAAGACCATACACCATGACCAAATAGGAATAATCCCAGGAATTCAGGGGTGGTACAATATCTACAAATCAATAAACATGATACATCACATAACAAATTGAAAGATAAAAAACACATAGTCATAACAGTTGATGCAAAAAAAGCATTTGACAAAATCCAACACCCTTTCTTGATAAAAACTCTCGGCAAAGTGGGAATAGAAGGATCATCCCTCAACATCATAAAAGCCATATATGATAAACCACAGCTAACATCATACTCAATAGGAAAAACTAAGAACATTTCCTCTAAGAACAGATACAAGACAGGGATGCCCACTCTCACCTCTCCTGTTCAACATAGTATTGGAAGTATTAGCCATTGCAATTATACAAGAAGAAGAAATAAAAGGCATCCAAATTGGAAAAGAAGAAGTAAAGTTGTCCTTATTTGCACATGACATGATACTGTACTTAAAAAACCTGAAGGACTCCACCCAAAAACTAATTGACTTAATAAATGAATTTGGCAATGTCGCCGGATACAAAGTTAATGCAAGAAATCTGTGACATTTTTGTACATTAATAGTGAAATTACAGAAATAGAGACTAAAAAAGCAATCCCATTTACCATTGCACAAAAAAATTAAGATACCTAGGAATAAATATAACTAAAGAGGTAAAAGACCTATATGTAGAAAACTACAGGGCTCTGAAAAAAGATAGGGGAAGATGTTAACAGATGGAAGAGTATAACATGCTCATGGATTGGGGGAATTAAGATCATTAAAATGTCCATACTACTCAAAGCAATCTATACATTCAATGCACTACCCATTAAAATATCAATAACGTATTTCACAGACCTAGATGGAATTCTTCATAGATTCATCTGGAACAAAAAAAAAAGACCACAAATAGCCACAGCAATTCTGAGAAAGAAGAATAAAGTAGGTGGGATCTCAATACCAGACTTCAAGCTATATTACAAAGCAACTGTTCTCAAAACAGCCTGGTGCTGGCACAAGAACAGACATATAGACCAATGGAATAGAATAGAGAATCCAGATTTCCACCCAAACCACTATGCTCAACTAGTATTTGACAAAGGAGGCATGAACATACAATGGAGTCAAGAGAGCCTGTTTAACAAATGGTGTTGGGAAAATTGGACAGATACATGCAAAAAAATAAAACTGGACCACCAACTTACACCAAATACAAAAATAAACTCAAAATGGATACAGGACTTAAACATTAGAAGGGAAACCATAAAAATACTAGAGGAGTCTACAGGCAGCACAATCTCAGACATATGCCGAAAGAACTTCTTCACTGATACTGCCCCAAAGGCAATGGAAGCTAAAGAAAAAGTAAACAAATGGAACTACATCAAAATAAAAAGCTTTTGTACAGCAAAAGAAACCATCAACAAAACAATAAGAAAGACCACTGTATGGAAGAACATATTTGCAAATGTTATCACTGATAAAGGTTTAATCTCCTACATCTACAGCCAATTTATACAACTTAATAAAAGGAAGATAAACAATCCAATAATAAAATGGGCAATGGACCTAAATAGAACCTTTTCGAAAGATGACAGAAGGAAGGCCAAGGTCACTAATCATCAGAAGAGATACAAATCAAAATGACAATGCAATACCATCTTGCACCTATTAGAATGGCAATCAACAAATCAACAAAAGACAAGTGTTGGTGAGGATGCGGAGAAAAAGGAACCCTTGTGCACTGTTAGTGGGAATGCAGACTGGTGAAACCACTGTGGAGAGCAGTATGGAGTTTCCTCAAAAAACTAAAAATGGATCTCCCGTTTGACCCTGTAATCCCACTCTTAGGAATTTATCCTAAGAAATCACAAACACCAATCAGAAAGGATTTATGCATCCCTTTGTTCATAGCAGCACAATTTACAATAGCTACAATTTGGAAACAGCCTAGGTGCCCTTCAGCAGATGAGTGGATCAGAAAACTGTGGTCCATCTCCACAATGGAATTCTATGCTGCCATTAAAAAGAAGGAACTCTTACCATTTACAGCAACTTGCATGGAACTGGAGAGCCTTATGCTTAGTGAAATCAGCCAGTCAATAAAGGAGAAACACCACATGATCTCACTCATTTGTGGATAATAAAGAACATTGTAAACTGATGAACAAAAGGATAGATACAGAGGCAGTCAAGCATCAAACAGATTGTTAAATTACAGCAGGAATATTAAGGAGAGGTGGGGTAGATAAGAGATCAATCAAAGGACTTGTATCTATACATATAAACATAACCAATGAACATAGACATTGGGGGGTTGGGGTATACCTGGGTCGGACAGGGGGCAATGGGGAGATATGTATACATGTAACACAATAAAAAAAGAGTATTAGAAGTATAGAATTCTATTTCCTAAGAAAGCAAAAATGAATAGTAAGCTTTATGTTATCATAAATGTGCCTCAAATTGTACTCTCTCTGTATTTTTGAGATTGGTTGGCTAAAATATCTATTTTTACTCCATAACATATGTGTATTTTAAATCTCTCAATTGCAGATCTAGAGCTTGAGTTTCAGAGTTTTAATATTTAAGTAACTACTGTTTTCATAAAATTGGATAATAAATTCTATTCTCACATGACTAACTGTACTTTCTGTTTGATCACTTCTACCCTAGCCCTACATCTCAAAAATATACTTCCACCCAAATTTTCTATTATGACTGCAAGAAGATCTTTTGGTGTTTTTTTGTTTGTTTGTTTGTTTTTACTAAGAATTGTGATTACAGCAGCAAACTCTGAAAATTTTCTTCAACTTTTTTTATTTTGCCAAACACCAGGTCTGTACTGAGAACACACTACTGAAAATTAAATGGTATGGTCATAGCAGTAATGGTTTCTAAATGGTATCTAAAGGAATTTCAAATTCAGTGGCTAGGTATATTTGGCCTCTCTGATTTCCTTGCAATTTCTAGGTTGTCCATAGGAATCTGTACTTAGGAGGAATATTTAGTGGTCCTTCCTCTTATTCTTACAAATTCTCATTTAGTCATTAACTTCTCCAGCTTCTTTTACATTTATTTAAGTTTTATATAATACTAGTGGCAGGGTGTATGAAATTTGTGCATAAGAGAGGGGTGTCCCTCAACCCAGCCTGCACTCTTTCCAATCTGGGATCCCTCAAAGGATGTCCTACTGCGAGTTTACAGGGATTGGACCTAATTTGGCAGTTGGACATCCCTCTTGCAATCCTGGACAGCTGGCTCCTAACTGCTTGCCTGCCTGCCTGCCTACCTGCTTGATCGCCCTTAAGCCCTCTGCCTACTGGTCTGCTAGCCCCCAACTTCCCTGTTGTTGGCCTGCTTGCCCTCAAATGCCACCCCCCCTGCCATCCTGGTAACCCCTACCTGCCCCTGTACCAGTGTGCTTGCCCCAACTGCCCCCCTGCTAGCCTGCTTACTCCAAACTAAACTTGCCCCCAATGTCTTGATTACCTCCAACTGATCCCCACTGATGGCCTGCTCACACCCAACTGGTCCCTTTGCTGGTCTGCTTACTCCCAATGACCCCCATCATCTGATCACCCACAACTGGTGTTCCATCCTGGCCTGATCACCCACAACTGCCCACCCCTCTTGGCCTTTAACCACCTCTATCTTCACCCCACCACCATTGCTTTGTCCATAAGAACATCTGGAAGGTCTCCTGGAAGGTCTCCCAGTATAATCAGCATACTACCCTTTTATTAGTATAGATAAAGGCTTTGTACATGGGTTGGGGCCGCTTGCTTTGCTCTGAAGGGTGTCTCAGATCAGAGTGGGGGTCCCATTGTAGTGCCTGGCCAGCCTGGGTGAGAGGTTGATGGCTGTTTGCAGTCTGGCCAAGCCCCCAGCAAGGACCCTCACCACATGGTGGTATGGCCAGCCTGGGTGAAAAGCTGAGGGCTGTTTATAGGCTGGCCACACCCCCTTTGGAGGGAGGGGATTCCACTGGGGTGCCTGGCCAGCCTGGATGAGGAGCTGAGGGCTGTTTTCAGGCTGGCCATGCTCCCCCAGTGATCCAAGCTCCCAGACTCTCTTTTTTTTCTTTTCTTTCTCTTTCTTTCTTTCTTTCTTTCTTTCTTTCTTTCTTTCTTTCTTTCTTTCTTTCTTTCTTTCTTTCTTTCCTTCTTTCTTTCTTCCTTCCTTTCTTTCTTTCTTTCTTTCTTTTTTTTTTTTTGCACCTCCTTGAGCAGAGGCCAGCACAGGCTGAAAGCAGGTATCTGGAACTTATTTATCTTCCATAATTGAAACTTTGTAGCCTTGAGTGGAGGCCAGGATTGGCCAGGGCAGGCGGGAAGTTTGGCTTCTTCTACTGCTGAGGGCAATCCAAGCCTCTGGCTTGCTCCAGTTCCATGGCTGCTGCATCTTAGTTGGGTTAATTTGCATATTTGCTCCTGACTGGTGGCATTGTGGAGTGATGGTTAATTTGCATGTTTCTATTTTATTAGTGTAGATACACTTATTCCCTTGATATTTATAGCAGTTCTGGAATCCATGGGAAAATAATTATAACTGATAAGCAGAGGATCTAATTGATTGTTCATTATTATTTCCTCCAATCAGGAAACTGCTGTGTTTTCTTTATTCTTAATCTGGAACACTTAATACACATTGTCCACAGCTTGCTTCCAAGTAAACTAACCCATGGCCTTGTTGAAATTTAATTCCATCCAAACTGAATGACAAAACATTAGTAAGGATGCATCTGATAATTTGCTTTCTCTGATTCTAAATAAGAAATAACAAATAAGGTTGAAAATTTTATGTAAATATCATATAATTTAATGGTCCCTAATGCCATGTTGAAGTGAACATTCAACATGCCTTTAAGCCTTCTACAATTTGAGTCAAATCTCAAAATTTCTCAGTCTCAAAACATTAATTCTCACTCAATACCTACTTTTTTCACTTCAATTTAAATACCAAAATAAAATGTCTTAAAGAAAAAATCCTCAATTTAAATCCATTATTTCACATTTATATATAAATTGCACAAAATTCATGGTGGTGGGTGTGCTTCAGTTCAACCTGTCCCCTCTCCAACCTGAGACCCCTTGAGGGATGTCTGACTGCCCAGGTAGGATTGGGCTTAAGTGGACAATAGAACATCCCTCTCACAATCCAAGACTGCTGGCTCCCAATTAATCACCTTCATGTTTCCTGACTGCCCCTAACCACTTCTGCCTGCCAGCCTGATCACCCCCTAACCACTCCCCTGCCAACCTGATCAATGCCTGTTTCCCTGCCATCATGTTTGCCTCTAACTGTCCTACCCTGCATGCCTGGTCACTCTTAACTGCCCTTCCCTGAAGTCTTGGTCACCCTAATTTCCCTCCTCTGCTGGCCTGGTCACCCCTAACAGCATCCCCTGCAGGCTCGATCACCTTCAACTGCCCTCTCTTGCAGGCCTTGTCCCTGTCAATTGCCTTGCCCTGGGGGCCATCTTGTGGTGGCCATCTTGTGTCTAGATGGGGGCAGGATCTTTCAACCACATGAGGGCAGTTATCTTATATTTTTGAATGATGATCAATCTGCATATTACTCTTTTATTAGATAAGATAGAGGCCTCGTGCATGGCTGAGGGCCAGCTGGTTTGCCCTGAAGGGTGTCCTAGATCAGAGTGAATATTCCCTTGGGGCTTGGGGTGTCCTGAGAGAGGGGCCTATGGTAGTTTTCAGGCCTGCCACACACCCCAGCCATCCAAGCAGAGGCCCTGGTATCTCGGATTTATTTATCTTCTACAATTGAAACTTTGAAGCCTGGAATGGAGCCAAGCTTTCTGCTCCCATAGCCATTTAAACTTTGTTGCCTTAAATGAAGGACTGAGCTGGCTAGGGTGTATGGAAAGCTTGGCTTCCTCTATCATTAGGGGCAACCCAAGCCTCCCTCCTGCTCTCTCTATGGTTGTAGCCATCTTGGTTGGATTAATTTGCATACTGTCCCTTATTGGCTGGTGGGTGTGGCTGATGGGTGTGGTGGAGGTATAGTCCATTTGCATATTACTCTTTTATTAGATAGTATACTAGTAGTCCATAGCACAATATCACGTATAGTAGGCCACCCACTACTTCCTTAGGAGCTGGCGGGAACCACAGCATACCACTGGGAGCTGCTCTGCTTCCACCGGAGCCAGGAAGGGCCCGTGCCAGTTGCACGGGAGGCAGGCCTGCCATCTCCCTTCAGGCCTGTGCTTGGCCACGGAGGTTGTCAGCTGACCCCTCAGGCCCCCAGAGGCCCTCCTTAATCAGGGCATCACTGCAGCAATGAAGCAAGTGTCCCATCCCTGCTGCTCCATGCCCACTGCCCAGGGGACCTCCATTGCCACAGCGATGAAGCAAGCATTCCACCAAGCTATTTATACTGCCATCTCTCAGCAGCAGCCCCCCTAGGACTGGGGGACTCCAGTGAGGCTGAGGAGACTGGGCATTGCCATTTTGTGGCTATTGGCTCCGCCATCTTTATGACAGAACTAATTTACATATTACCCTTTCATTAGAGAGGATGTATATATATTTTAGAGGTCCAGTGTAAAAAATCCAGGCAATGGGAGGGGGGATTATTCCTCAGTCCAGCTTGCACCCTCTCCAATCTGTCACCCCTCAAGGGATGTTCAACTGCCCAAACTGCCTAAACCAGCAGTCGTACATCCCTCTCACAATCTGGGATTGCTTGCTTCCAACTGCTCACCTGCCTGACTACCTGATTGTTCCTAACTACTTTAGCTTGCCAGCCTAATCACTCATTAACCACCTCTCTGCCAGTCTGAGGTGGTTAACTGCCCCCCTCCTGGCCTGATTGCCCCTAACTGCCCTCCCCTGCTAGCCTGGTCACCCCTAATTACCCTATCCTGCAGGCCTAGTTGACCCCAATTGCCTCCCCTGCAGGCCTGGTCCTCCCAACTGTCCTTCCCTGCAGTCATGGGTCCCCCACAACTGCCCTTCCCTGCTGGCCATCTTATTGTGGCCATCTTGTGTCCACATGGGGGCAGTCATCTTTGACCACATGGGGGCATCCATCGTATGTGTTGGAGTGATGGTCAATTTGCATATTACTTTTTAATTTGATAGGCTATATGTGTTAGTTTAATATAAAACCCTCCTTCCGTTCAGTTATCTTGACTTATTAATTAGTCTATCAACTGGTATCTTTTAGCATGATATAATTATTTTCCATCTATTTTAAATATAGTGCAATTTATCACATCCATGAAAATATGGTCTATTTTTCAGCTCATTCTACTAATGCACAGCCCACTTCCCTTTCACAGTTGAAATTCTTCAATGTTTGATCTATACTTTAACTTCCTTTTCTTAAATCCACCTAATCTCTTCCAACACTGCATTTTTCTTCAGAATTTGCCACTCTCCTGACACTACCTTTTTCAAGGTTAACAAATCCAGGGAATAATCTTTAAGGCTTATCTATTTTTCTTTATCATATAACATTTCTGAAAATTTTTTGGTTTGATTTCATATCTTTGTTTATATCATATGAAATGTGACTTGTAAAATCAGACCTATTCTTCCCATCCATAATTGTACAGAGATTGTTATCATGCTATGAAAAACTAGAAAGCTGGGACTTAAAAATAAAACATAACCTTTAACCATTAGACAAGAATCAACAAAGTATTATTTCTCAGAGCAGAGAAACAAATGAAATAAGCTTCACATTTCCCCCAGACTACTGCTCAGAGGATGTGCTCATACTATAAAGTAAAGAGAGATAGAGAGAAAAAGACTTATTGAGCTTAAGAGTCAGATTTCAGGGTTTAGGGAGGGTGAGAGAGATAAATTGTTAAATACAGAGAACCAGAGAGCAGGGCATTGCACATAGATAGAGTCCTGGAGATTTGCAGAGGTGTCCCTCAGAAACAAAGAAAAACAGTAGGTCAAATATTTCTGGGAAAGTCACACAAACTACTAATAGTTTGTGTTACTGCCAACAGAGTGAAAAAAACCTTAAGATAAATTGGCCATGGGATTGAGTCCTTAGAAAAGCCATACTTCAGAAGTAGACTAAATTAGTCTCAAATTAAAGGCTGCCTTAGAATTGTTATTACAAAGCTTAAAAGGAAAACTCAAGAGGAGTTATTTAGCTGTTTATCAGAACAAAATTTAGTACTCTGTAAGTATATTAGAGGCCTGTTGCATGAAGATTTGTGCAATAGGCCTTCCTTCCTCTGGCTGCCAGCACCGGTTTCCCTCTGGCACCCTGGACCCAGGGCTTTGCTCTGGACACCACCTTCTGTCTTTGCTCTGGCTGAAGCCTTCAATGTTCACTCCTGCCTGAGCCTTCAGTGCTCCTATAGTTTTCTCCACCCCCTAATTTCCCCGTCATAGGAGGTGTCTCACTCTGCCTAGCTGCTCATGCCTGCATAGGCAAATTAAGCCATCATCTTTGTTGTGTTAATTTGCATACTCACTCCTGACTGGATGGTGGGCATCAGTCCAGTCAATTTGCATATTTCTTTTTTATTAGTGTTGATATCCACATCCAGGGACATCATAATCACATTTCAGGAATCACATGATTAAGAAAGGGTATGTAAAAAGCAGAGATTGAAAAAAAAAGAGGTTGATGAGCTCATCCATGGCTTTATATATGATTTATGAGTCTATAATTGTTTTTACATTTTAAATGGTTATAAAAACAATGGGGTGGGGAATACATAACAGAGTGAAGAATACATAACAGATACTCTGGAAGGCCAATAATACCTAAAATATTTACTATATAAGTCTTTATATGAAATTTACTGACCTAAGCCTAGATGAACAAGATAAGAATATCTATAAATATCTCTAAAATTATATAGACCAAGATACTCAAAATTACATAAAGTGCCAACATAAATAAATAAAATAATTATATCTGTTAACCTAGAATTTTATTCCTAGAAAAAAAGTATTCTTGAAAAATGAAGGATTTTCTTTACCTAGCCTATATAATAAAAGACTAATATGCCAATTGCCCCCCTTGGGAATTGTACCAGGAGACTGGGAGTTTGATTACTCACTATGATATGTACTCAGCACCAGGGGATGGCACAAAACAGGGCAGGTTACCAGCACCGGTGGCAGGGTGCTGAGGGAACAAGGGGATGAGGGAGGCCAGAAAGTGAGAAACCTGATCAATCCTGATCACTAGCCTAGAGACCCTCCCCATGCATGAATTTCATACACTGGGCCTCAAGTTTATAATGATATTCTAACAAGTTAGCAAATTTCTAAGCAAATAGAAATAAGATAAAGATGATTCACTTATAGTAGTTTTACTTAACATGATTTTTAAAAAATATAAATTAGAACAATAGACTTAACATGGCTTGCTTGAGAGCTATGCCCCAATTTAATTAGGATTAATAATAATTAATAAGTAAAAATTATTATACCCTGCATAAAGTGCTCTGATGCTAAATTTGAGATTTTTCCCAAAAGGCTTAATTTAGTATTAAAATACTTGTAGTAAATTTTGATATATTTAAATAATCTGAAGAATATAAATTTAGATTTGGGGATTATTAGTACAAAAGCATATGCATTGCATTTTCAGAAATATGATTACAAAAAGAATTGAAAATTTATATCACTAAATTTTGAAAATTAGAAAAATAAAATAGAAAAAGCATAAAGAATGAGGTAATATGGAAAAAAGGGAAAAATAATTTCTGCACAATACATAAGGTTTTAATCTTGAAAATTAAGTCAATAAGTTGATTTTGTAGGCTTATTGTAAAAAGGAGAAAAAAAATAAAACTGCTAAAAGATGTGGATAGATAAAATACAGAAAAAACAATGCAAAATAACTAAAAAATAAAAACGAGGTTATAAAAAAAATAGCAAAAATACTGAAAGCAAGACTTCACATAAAGCCCTGACTGCTATGGCTCATATGGTGCAACAAAGGATGGAAGGGTTGATTTCTTTTCAGAGCACATACCCAGGTTCCTGGTTCTGTCCCCTGTTGTGGTATCATATTTCTCTCTCTCTTCCTCTCTCTAAAAATAAATTGAAAAGTAAACAAGTAAATTCTTCCTATTAAAAAAAAATGTAAAAAATGTAGAAAAAAAATTATATGTAAATTATAATTTGGCTCAGTGGATAGAGTGTCAGCCTGCGGACTAAAGAGTCCCAGGTTCAATTCTGGTCAAAGGCATGTACCTGGGTTGTGGGCATATCCCTAGGGGGGGTGTGCAGGAGGCAGCTGATCGATGTCTCTCTCTCATCGATGTTTCTAGCTCTCTATCCCTCTCCCTTCCTCTCTATAAAAAATCAATACAATATATATTTTAAAAAATATAAGTCATGAAAAATCTATGGATAGTGTCCAAAGAAACAAAGGAAATTCAGTATTAGTATATATTGTGTTTATCCCTCTCAAATACCATTTTAATAGAAAAATAATAAAATGTGAAGAATTGGAGATAAATGATTATCAATATTGATGTTATAAGTAAATTTTGAATTTTATTTTATATTGGAATAATCCTTTTTCTTAGCAACACAAGAGAGATTTACCAACTATGACCACATATTTCACTCCCCAAAAATGTTTATAACTTTCTGAAGTTAAATAAATACAGAAACATTTTCTGAACATAGTGAATAGAAATGAAAATATTAAAGTCAGTTAAAAACAGACAAACTTCAAAATGATCTATAAATTAAATACAATATTGACCTCAATTGTTTTTTTAAATAACTTTAAGGTGAAAGAGAAAATCAGTGTTAACAATTAGATCTAGAAAGTAATAATGACAAAATGTTATGAGTAAATATAGATGAAAATATAAGACATATTTCAACCAGGATATCTCTTTAAATGTATAAGAATCTTGCATGAATCTACTTGTATATATATATATATATGTATATATATATATATATACACATATATATATATATATATATATATATATATATTATTTTTTTCAACAACCATTTATGTACCAGGTGCCATTCTATATATTGACAATAGAGTGGTAAACAAGAAAAACACAGGTGAGAGAGGGAGGGGAGGAAGGGGAGAAGGAAAATGAGGGAAGGGCAGGTATGCCAGTTACCCAGGTTGATGAGATTTAGAACACTTGACAAGAAGAGAATTAAAGTCAGATTTTGATTTGTTGGTCCTGGGAGGACCTACTTTGGTCTTAAATATTGATAAGTAGCCTTCAATGAGAATATGAAGGGTAAAGGATAATACATAAAGGGGGAAAGTGCAAAGTACAAATAAGTGAAATAAAATGAACTCTTACACTAGAAAACTAGGGTGTTTGGTGAACTAAGTGTGGAGGGAATAGGAGCTAGCATACACTGCTCAGAAATTAGAAATTATATGCAAATCCCTTTCAACCTTTTTAAATTGTCTTCTCATATCATATTATATGATTTACAAAAAAAAAAATCATTTCCAAATAAATGTTTAACACATTCTTACACCAAAAGCATATTTTATAACTTCAAAGCCATACTATAATATATTTTATGTTTGGAAAAACATAAAAATGTAAAAATATACTATATAATAAAGAGGTAATATGCACATTGACAATCACTCCAATGTACAACATGGTCATCCCCATATGGACACAAGATGGCCAGCAAAGGAGGGCAGTGGGGTGGGACCAGGCCTGCAGGGGAAGGTATTTGGGGGCAATCAGGCCTGCAGTGGAGGGCAGTTGGGGACAACCAGGCCTTCAGGAGAGGGCTGCTAGGGGCAATTAGGCTGGCAGGGAACTGGATAGGAGATGATCAGGCTGGCAGGCAGCAGCAGTTATGGGCAATCAGGCAGACAGGCAGGTGAATAGTTGGGAGACAGTAGTCCTAAATTTTGAGAGGGGTCCCAGTTTGGAGAGGGTGTTGGCTGGGCTGAGGGACTCCTCCAGCCCCCATGCACGAATTTCACACCCCAGGCTTCTAGTAATATGATAAGTTATTAAGGATGGCATTGTTAAGTATAAAAACACGGTAAAATAAAATTAAAGCCAAATGTCAATAATAACATAACCAATTATATTAAAAAGCCTGTTTGTTTTACTTAGATTTTCAGAGTTGTCAATTGAATTGAATTTCCCAATATCATGGTTTCTTTGCTGTGTATCATGGCACTTTTTTTATTTATTTATGTTAATTTTCAGCTTCTTCTAAGAATCTGAAGTGACCATACTGAGTCCCTCAGGAGGCTAATGTCTTTTTCATGGGCCATTTCATGCCCCAGGACACAAAACAGGGAGCATGGTCAAAAAATAGCAGTTCCTACCTAATTGGGAAATAGCTTTAAGAAACCCTCATGCCCATGGTTGCATTTGAAAGATTCAGTATTTCAGATTCTGTTCATCCATAATTGACCAAGAAAGTGATGAGCTACAGATGGCTCACATTTTTTTATGTCACTGAAAGGGAATGCAACAGTTTGCATGCTTTTTTACACATGCAAGCAGTTAAGTTTCACAAGTAAAGCGTGAAAATAACTTCTGTGCATAGATAATACAGTTCATCTGTTAAAATATGGGATAAAATCAAACCCAAAGAGCCTTATGGTTGAACAAACAAGGAATTACAATGAATAATGTTGCTGTAATATAGCAGATGTAGGACAATGACAGTCTGGCCAATATATAAATATAAAAATATTTTATACAGAAAGCCACAAGGAACTACTGATTCTTGTTATTTATTTTAAAAAGTTAGAATCTAAAATCAAGTTAGTGACACTTATGAATCAAGTATCTAGTTATATGTGGTTGGGGTTTTATTTGTTTAATTTTAGGTATAAGAAATGGTCTTTTTGTCTTTAATTTTTGGCATTTTAATTATGATGTGTCTGGGTGTGGGCCTGTTTGGGTTCTTCTTGCTTGGAACTCATAACAACACAATTTATAAAGGTAAGTTCTGGAAGCAACTCAAGTGCCCATCAGTAGATGCATTTATACCATGAAATACTATGTGGTAGTAAAAAAGAATAATCTATTATCCTTTGAGATAGCATGGGGGAATCTGAAGAATATTATGCTAAGCAAAATAAGCCAGGAAGAGAAAGATAAGTATCATATAACCTCACTCAGATGTGAAATCTAATGATCCAAATGAATTAATGAACAAAATAGATCCAGAAACACAGACACATAAAACAGACTGGATTCTCACAAAGAAGGCTGGAATGGGTGGGTAGAAATCAATCAAAGAACTAGTATTCATAAATGCATAAGTCATGGACACAAACAATAGTGTGGTGAAGGCTTGGGTTGAGGGGGGACAGGGGCTAGCTAAAAGGGGACATACGAAATACTTTCAACAATAAATATTTTACTAAAACATGAAATAGACTCTTAAAAGCCAAACTGTCTTCCAAGTAAAATGATGTTAAAGTAAACTAATATTTATATTAAGGTTATATGACATAAAAAATTATATTTTGTCAGTAGGATTTCAAATGCAAATATAGTTATTAGGTAAATTCATGTTCCTTTTGATTGCCATCTAAAATATTTTCCAAAATGAGGGGACTAGTTCATGAAAATAATGTTGGAAACTAGTTCGTTTTATTTGCTCCTATAATTTCTGCACTTAGTGTATAAGCATTCAATAAATATTTTTTTTGCTTAAACAAATATATGGAATGTATATAACTATTCAAATTGTGTTAATAAAAACACATGTTATAATATAAAGGAGTGAGATATGAAATATATATATATGTGTGTATATATATATATATATATATATACACACACATATATATAATATATATACATACATATGATCTTTTCCCTGATGAAAATTATGCCTAGAGAAAAATTAGAAAGAAAACAAAACAGCCTGAACACTAAAACTGTTTTCTCTTTGTCTTCTTCCAAAACTTGGCTATTGTAAATAACACTGCCATAAACATAGGGGTGTCCACCAGTAGATGAGTGGATAAAAAAACCTGTGGTACATTTACGCAAAAGTAGAACAGGAGGAAATGTTACCTTTTGTAGTAGCATGGATGGACCTGGAGAGTATTATGCTAAGTGAAACAAGTCAGTTATAGAAAGATAAGTACCATATGATTTCATTTACTTGTGGACTTTTAAGAACAAAATAAACTAACAAAATGAAGAAACAGACTCATGGATACAGAGAACAAATTGACAGCTGTCAGAGGAGAGAAGGGTGGGGGCTAGATGAGAAGAGTGAAAGGAATAAGAAAAAAAAAGACTCATGGACACTGACAGAAAAAGGGGTTAGAGGGAGGATAAAGGGGAGATAAGTGGTGATGGAAGGAGACTTGACTCTGGTTAGTAAGCATACAATACAATATACAAATGATGTTTTGTAGAATTGTATACCTGAAACCTATATAATTTTATTAACCAATGCCACCCAAATAAATTAAATAAATTCAATAAAAAACTCTTTGCAATAATTAAAAATAATTTGTTTTCCCTTCTGTGTTATTTTTTGAATTTTACATTTCTATTATCATTTGTTAAATTGTATATATGAATTAAAGGCCCGGTGCACAAAATGCATGCCCTCCAATGGGGGTTCCTCAGCTTCGTCTGTGCCCTCTCTACCTGTGAACCCTCGGGGGTTGTCCAACTGATGGAGTGGGCCTAAGCTGACAGTTGGACATCCTTAGTGTTGCCGCAAAAGTGGAAGAGGTTCTCACCACTGCCGTAGCACTCTCCAGCCATGAGCCCAGCTTCAGGATGAGTGGCACTCCTTCTGTGGAAACAAACTGACCACCAGGAAGCAAATCCTGTGTTGAGTGTCTGCCCCTGGTGGTCAGTGCATGTCACAATGACTGGTCATTCTGCTGTTGTGTCAAAACCAGCTCTTCGACATCCCCTGAGGAGTCCTGGAGTATGAGAGGGCATAGGTCAGGCCGAGGGATCCCACCAGTACACAATCAGTGTAGGGGATGGACATAGGAGGTTAGGCAGCCAGGGAGGAAGTGCATGAGGGCTCTAGGGCATGTCTGGCTTGTCTTGCTCAGTCTCAAATTGGCTGGACCCCAGCAGCAAGCTCACCTACCAGTTGGAATGTCTGCCCCATGGTAGTCAGTGCACTTCATAGTAACTGGTCGACTGGTCATAGCGAACAGTTGAGCAGCTTTAGCCTATCATTAGCATATTACACTTTGATTGGTTGAATGCTGACTGATTAACCAGACACTTAGCATATTAGGCTTTTATTATTAGGATTTTATTTTTTTTTATCTAGAAAGATATTTAGAAACTATTCATGGAACTTACCAAATATATATTTTGGAATTTACATGAAAATATTATGCAACTCCTTAAGCAAAATACTTCTATTTTATTTTATGCAGCTTACATAAAATGTACATTCTATGGGGAAATATGTATTATATATAGTCACAAGGTACATAATAGGAATAAAATAGGAAAATGACTTACAAAATGGTTATCTTAATTCATTTATTAAGTTAATTGAATTTAAGTATTCAAATTTACTTAATATCTTTTTTCAAATACTTAAAAAGATTAGGCTTTTGATTTTATATTTATATTTATATTTATATTTATATTTATATTTATATTTATATTTATTTATATTTATACTAGAGGCCTAGTGACCAGCTAGATGCTCCTATAGCCAGCCCTGATCGGCTCTGGGGCTGATGGTCTAATGCCTCCTTTATAAATCGGTAGTACCAGATATACATATCCCCTTTAAGAATAGTTGCATATATTTCAAAACATCTGCAGATGGTTCTGATCTGATGGTCTATCAATTGCATTTGGAATAAAATAAGACACTGGCTGCACATTGTTTTTTGTTTTAAAATGTTGCATTAAACTATACAACTGCCCAAACTCCTTTGCAGCTAGGTTTCTGGATATGAATTCACTTCTGCTGATTTGATGTGATTGCACGATATTTTGAAGGCAGAAGTGGGGCAGAGGCATCTTCCCGAAGTTTGGGCTGTTTGCTGCTGGTGACCATGTTTGCAGAGATGTGGAGGTTTTCTGCAGCAGAATCCAGGCTGTGCCCAGGCAGTTGTGTCAGAGGCGGTGCCCAGTGACCTGTTTTGTGGGAGCTGGAGGGCACTTGCGGGGACAGCATTTTCCAGATTCCAGGGTCACAGCTGTGCCAGAGTGTCCTAGAAAACAGAGAGTTTTTCCTGGGGTGCCCATCCTAATACCCACTCCTCCAGCTTTCCAATGATTTCCCAGGAACCAATTCCCTGTGCTAAAATAGCAAAGATCTAAAAACATTTTGGATCCTCTACTTTCAACAAAAACAATGCTGCACAGGGCCAGGTATGAGAAGTGTGTAAGATGTTGCAGAAGGCTCCCATCTTTAAGTCTCAGCTTCCTCTTCTGTAGAACAGAGACCAAAGATTATTATCTATTCATAGTTACTGAATACCATGGCAGCTATGTTTCCTGAAGATGGCCACAACATTTCCCATCTCTACTCTGACCTTGCCACATCCTCTCTCTTGAAGTGGAGCTGACCTCTGACTCGCTGGTAGCCAGTACACTGGTCCCCTACAGAATTCCAAGGCCAAGGCCAAAAATGCAGTGTTTCCAGCTCCAGCCCCACCCACCCCATTCTGAGATCCTGTCAGATTGGTGGGTGTGGCCAATGAGGGAGTGTATGCATTCCAGCCCAGTCCATGCCTCTCGGGACTCCAGCTTGCCCAGGGCCTCACCTTCCCAGCTTGCTTCCTCTTTGGTCAACTATGTAACCCCAGCACCTTTCAGTGCACCATGCCCTACCTGCTGGTGCTGCTGGGCCCACAAGGGCAGTATAAGTCCCTGGGTGAGGCCTCCTGGGCGCTGCCACACCCTGTGTCTGCCACCCCTATTCCTGCTACTGCTCTGACCAGGTCCAGACACCAGGTTGCTATTCAAGGCCTGTGGGGACTGCAGTGGCCACCAGGTAAGCCTCCCCACCCCATTTCCGACTGCAGTGCCCTGATCCCAGGTCCAGTGCAACTACCCAAAACCAAGCATTTTGAAGGTCCACAGACCCTAAATTTCTGCCAGCCCCAATCTGGGTGATGGAGAGGGGGCATCAGGAATGGGCTGGTCAGGGGGTGGGGCTGCAGGTGATTTGGGGGGCTGATTGGGGCCCAGATCAGGCTGGTTGGCTGTGGCAGTGAATGTCATAGACCTGGTTGTCCTAGTTGTTCTGCCATAACTGTTACTGGGCTTTTATTATTTATATTTATTTATGTTTATGTTTATATAAATTTATTTATCTTTGCCTTTACATCTACCTTTATATTTACATTTACATTTATATTTATATAAAAACAGTGATACTTTGACAAGAGAATTGAGAATTTAAAACATAAGCATTTCTTCTTTTCACTACACTAAATATTATTATACACACTCTTAGAAGGATGTATTTTTTGCTTGCTTGTCTGAGACTTAGTCATAATTTTTGCTTATTTGTTCCATTGTCTTACAAAACTTCCTTTACTGACTTAAGCATGGATTTCAGAGCTTGCTGGTGGTGTATAAAGGCCTTAACAGTGGTGATACCTCTAAAGATAGACTCCCCTCCACACCTGAATTTTTTATTCACTTATTCATTTAATAAACAAACATTTATTAAGACCCTATTATGTGTGATATACTCTGCAGATGTAAAAAACCCCCACAGGAAATAAACTTTAGGCTTGGCTTCCTAAATGCATTGCTTTAATGAGCTGAGTGGCTCCAGGCAAAGTCATGACTATAATCTACAGACATCCTTACACTGAGATCACACACAGAGGCACCTACCCATTTATAATTCATATATTCATATATAAAGTCACTACTAGCAAATCTACATTACCACCTAAATACATCCCACGAGTGAGAAGATTCTCAATGATCATGCAGCCCACTTAGCAAGAAGCATCTGCGTTTTCTGGACCTGTTGTCAGTTTACTTAGAAGTTTCAGGATGTGACAATGCCCCACCAATTCCGACAATTTTCTGATTCAATATGTAATACCCATAGTCAAGAAAGGCTATTGAGACTGAATCTTTTGTGCCTTTCAAACCATGTTTCATCAGTCAATGCTGACAGGTGAGCCCCCACTCCTCCATTGCGCACTCATATTATTCCCTCCCTCTCTGTCACTTGCATGAAATATGTGTTTCCTTACCTTTGATTCGCTTTTACTGATAAATCCAAATTTATCAACTTTGCCCTCTGAGACTATTATCCCACAATTTATCAACAAGCTGTTCTCAGCAAGTTTCTGTTGTCTTTTGGACTTGACTGAAATCTGGCTCTTTCATGATGATGCTACCTTCTCTCTGGCCCTTCTCACATACCTTCTATACCTGCTTCTATCTTCCCTCCAAAAATTCTGCTGTTTTGTTTCATTAAAGACTAAACAACTGTGGCTTTTCTACTCTTAACCCTATAATATTTCATTTATGTATTGATATTAACTGACCTTTGGCAACCATCCACTTTCTTTCAGCATCCACAGCTGGCTCACAGCCTTTAGTCATCTTGCAGGCACTTAATTTTCCTAGGTATCTTTACTCATTTTGATTACTTTCAAATCTTTAGCTTCTTTATTTCCTTGTCTTTAAAGTATTGTCCTCACTGTAGTCCACAAAAGGCTGTACAGTATCATAATGTCCTCCTTAAGCTTTATTTTAGAACTGTTCCCACTAAAGCTATTTTGAAAGCAAAATATCTGATTTTATTTTGGATGCTTAAATTTTATTTTTATTGACTTTTTAATTTGCTTTTTAAAATGTGAGACAGTCTATGTTAAAGTATCAGAGGCAGAGGAAAGAGTGCTGACATGTAGTTGGGAGGCAAAACATGCAGGACTTTAAACAGTGAATGCATAGCTGAATCTTAAGTGAAACTTGAAGCAAACTTATGAATTATAGTTTGAATGGTGTGATTCAATTTATTTAAAATATAACCAAGATTAGAGCTTTACTAAAGTAGGCTGACACAGAAGAAGGGTTTACCCATTTACATTTTAAACATAGATGTCTATAAGAATATTTGTGTAGAAATATTTATAGCAGGCTTATCCCTAATAGCCTTGAATTAGAAACAAGCAAATGTCTACTGGCAAGTAGATGAATAGACAAATTATGGTGTGTTCATAACAATAGAATACTATTTAGTAATAAAAAGGTATGAATTATTGATGCACACACAAAATGTCTGAATCTCAGGAGCATGCTGAGTAGAAGAAGTCTGATTTAAGTGCACATATTGAATTATTCAACTTAATAAAATTCTCAAAATATGAATTCTAACTTGTAGTAATAGAAAGCAGGCCATATTTTTCCTGGGTTTGGAGTACAGTGAAGGTTCACTGTAAAAGATCATGGAGGTACTATTTTGAGTAGATGAAAATATTTTCTGTCTTGATAATGATGGTTGCTATATATGTGTATACTAGTATATTTGACAAAACTTTTCAAACTTTACACTTAAAATATGTATTTAATTGTTGACAAAATAGACCTTGTTGAAGTATTTTTTTTATTTTTGTTTTAAATAAAAAGGATCAAGGGAGTTAATAGTGTTTGAAAGTTCTTAAAAATTTCAAATGATGAGCAATGGGACCTCTCATGTATTGATGGTGGTAATGCGAATGATATAGGTCCTTTGGAAGACAGTCTGGTTTGTTTTTACACCACTAACCATACTCTTAACATATAATTCCATAATTATGTTTTTTAGTATTTACTCATAGGAGTTGAAAACATATGTCCACACAGAAACCTCTACACAGAAGTTAGTAGCAGCATTTTTCTTAATTGCCAAAACTTAAAAAACAAACAATATGTCCTTTAGTGGGTGAGTAGATAAATGGTACATCCAGGCTATAAAATATTATTGCTAAAAATTGAGCTATGAATCTTACTAAGTAAAAGAAGACAATCTGAAAAGGTACAGACTATATGTTTCTAAACATATGACATACTAAAAAAAAAGGCAAAACTATGGTGACAGTAAAAAAAATGTAAAGATGCAATGTAATGATGAAGAAATAAAAACTTAAATGATTAATTCCAATTTTTGTCTCGATTGAAACATTTATTTTCTTATTTCATAATTACCAAAGCACTTGACTCAGTTACCTAATTAATTGTACATATATATGTATATGTATATATTTGTCTATATGTATGTATGTAGATCTTCAAATTTCAGTATTAACTCTTAAAGTTCTACCAGAATCATGTATATGCTTTTATCCTTTTGAACTTTTCTTTTTGTTTTAATCCTCATCTAGGTATATATTTTCTGTGTGTTGTTTTTTACTGATTTTCGAGAGAGGAATAAAGGAGATGAGAGAAAGAGAGAGAGAGAGAGAGAGAGAGAGAGAGAGAGAGAGAGAGAGAGAGAGAGAAAGAGAGAGAGAGAGAGAGAAGAGAAACTTTGGTTGTCTTTGTATGAGCCCTAACCAGAGATTGAACTGGATGTAGGTATCTGCCTAATAGGAAATCAAACCAACAACCTCTGTGGGAAGAGACACTGCTTCAATCACCTGAGCTACACCAGCAAGGGCTTGAACTTTTTTTGCCTTTTTCCCCCCTTAGATTTCTCCCCATCATCTACAGTTACACCAGTTTTTGATAACTTTTGTCTTTACTTATTTTATTTAGCCCAATCTTTCCTCCTCCAGTGCCATGATACAGTCCCCACCTCAATCCTAATATATCCTGCTCTTAGCTGTATTACATACATCAACATTATCATTTCATTAGCCACATTTTCATGGCTGGAGGTCAAGTTCTGTTGTGAATAAAATTTTTAGGGATACATAATAACTGACATAAAAAATTAAAATAAATTGCACATTTTATTAATCCCTTAAATCTTTAGCATATGAAATATTTTAACTTAAAGTTTTCATCATTTTAATCACTAAGACATCCAACAAGATTTGTATATTACGAAAGTAGTGTTTCACTTTCACAAAAAGAAAGATCTTACATGCAATATGCATAACCCATATACATTGACAATAGTGCTGTGAAGGCTTGGGGTGAGGAGGAAAGAGTCGGGTGGAGGGGATCAATGAGAGAATAAAAGCAGAACATCTGTAATACTTTCAATAATACAGATATTTTTAAAGGAATTCTGAACCTATTAGGTACTCAGGTCCAATAATGTGCTTCTGTCCACAGATCAGGCTAAGCAAACTCTTTGCAGCGAGGCATCAGAAACTTTGGCTGTAGGGTTCTGATATATTCCCTCACAAAAAAGGCCTGGAAAGTGCTAGCAGTGCCCTGTTCCTCTGAACCAGTGGTCAGCAAACTCATTGGTCAACAGAGCCAAATATCAACAGTACAATGTTTGAAATTTCTTTTGAGAGCCAAATTTTTTTAAACTTAAACACCTTCTAATGTCACTTGTTCAAAATAGACTCGCCCAGGCTGTGGTATTTTGTGGAAGAGCTACGCTCAAGAGGCTGAAGAGCCACATGTAGCTTGTGAGCTGCAGTTTGCCAACAATGTCTCTGAATCACCATTATCCTTTAAGCAAGGAAGGAAAGGATAGAGTAAACATAAATATTTGT
>PVJN01024509.1:0-31064 GCA_004026805.1 Lasiurus borealis | reverse complement strand
AGGTTCCCTCCAGGCCTTCCCCGGGGCTAGGCCTCAGGTCACATCACTGGTCTTTTCTCCTGTGCAAACTGAGCTTATCATGTATAGTTTTTGTGTGAGCATGATTTCTCTTGAATGCAATGAGCTCCCTCTTCTCTCTCTTCTGACTTTCTCTCTCCACTCCTTCACCCATTCCACTCTGCTCAGGCCCTACTTAGTGCCCCAGGCAACCACCATCCTTTGCTGGGCAGGTCTGTGCACCAGGCACTGGATTGGAGCCGCAAACACACATTTGGCTCTGCCCTGCTCTCAGTGGATTCTTGGTGCATGGGCACCCGGGGAGTAATGGCCCCCCTCCCTCAGCTTTTCCAGATGGAGCAGGTGCGGCGGATCCCCGAGGAGTACTCTTTGGGGCGGATGGCAGAAGGCCTGAACCACCACAACCCCATCATGAAGGTGCTGTCCATCCGAGGCCTGGTCATCCTGGCCCGCAAGACGGAGAAGGTGAGCCGAGAGCAGAGGAGAGCCCGGCCCCGCCTGGCTCAGGGCTGGAGGGAAGATGGAGCTGGTCGTCATCAGCTCTCAGATGCCAGTGCTGGAATCAGAGCCCGTTTCTGTCCCAGCGATAAAATCAGCTGCCCATCAGTAAAGTGGGCGGCTCTTACTAATTCCCTGAATGCTTTATTCTTTCTGAAATAGTTTCTAATCCAGACTTTTCTCAACGATTTTCAAGGCAGTATTTGTAAGAGGGGCTGGGCATGGCAGTAATTACTCCGGTTTTACAGATTAAGGAGACCAAGGCCAGGCTTGTTGGAGAATCATCGGCATTTAAAAAAAAAAAAGTATTTTATTGATTTTTTACAGAGAGGAAGGGAGAGGGATAGAGAGCTAGAATCATTGATGAGAGAGAAACATAGATCAGCTGCCTCCTGCATGCCCCCTACTGGGGATGTGCCCACAACCAAGGTATATGCCCTTGACGGGAATCAAACCTGGGACTTTTGAGTCCACAGACCAATGCTCTATCCACTGAGCCAACCGGTTAGGGCCATCAGCATTTTTTAAAGTGCTGTGTTTCTTCCTGCCGCTCACTGGCAGCTCAGGATGTATGTATTGGGGTGAAGTGACCGGATGTGGATTCACAAAGCTCACCACAACACAAGGAAGGGGGCAGACAGCCAAGGGCCTCAGATGTCCAGCCAGGAAGGAGTCAGCAAGGCCAAAGAGGGCTTCGGGGAGAGCAGAGCTTGAGGGAGGGCATCCAGGCAGAGGCGGGGGCCAGGGGCGGGGGCGGTTGGCATTAGCAAAGCCTGGAAGCAGGGCTTGCTCCACCAAATTCTTCTCCGTGAATCAGAGGCTGGGTCTCCTACCTGTGAGCCCAAGTAGGACCCCCATCCCAATGCTCCTGCCCTTCAGACCGCCAAGGTGCAGGCCCTCCTGCCCTCCATGGTGAAGGGCCTGAAGAGCATGGACGGGCTGCTGGTGATGGAGGCGGGCCACAACCTCAAGACCATCTTCAAGGGGCAGGACCGGAAACTGAATGACAGCTCGGTCTATGTGGAGTTGCTGCAGATCCTGCTGCCACACTTCAGTGACGTAAGGAAACCCCCGGGGTGGGAGTGGGAGGTGGGAGGGGTGGGAGTCAGCAGTTCTTTACTGTCCTGCGGGCTGCAATACCCCCATGGTCCCACAGGACCTGGGCAGGGACAAGTCATTCCCCCAACACGTCTTTTTGCAATAGGTTTGCATAGAGAAAGGTCCCTTTCTATTTGGCTGGCACAGAGGCTTGGTTCATTGCTATTGGTGCAGCTACAGGGGGTGCATTTTTAAAAAAATATATTTTATTGACTTTTTACAGAGAGGAAGGGAGAGAGAGAGTTAGAAACATCGATGAGAGAGAAGCATCGATCAGCTGCCTCCTGCACACCCCCTACTGGGGATGTGCCTGCAACCAAGGTATGTGCCCCTGACCAGAAATGAACCCAGGACCCGTCAGTCCGCAGGCTGGCGCTCTATCCACTGAGCCAAACCAGTTTCGGCCAGGGGGTGCATTTTTATCAGTTCTGGCAGAGGGGGCCTTTCTCTACTTGGCACTTAGGCACCTTTTAGGTGAGCAGGAGCACTGGCTGGGAAGAGCCAGTGGAGCTCCGGATCTAGGCTCTGGTGACTGGGAGGCCAGCCCCAGGTCAGCCCCATCGGGCGGCCCCTGCGAGTCTCTCTCTCCTGCGCCTGGAGGGCCACTCGGAATGAGAGGAAAGAAGGTCATGGTGCCTCCGGGTGGGGCTCAGAGGCCCAGGCAGCCTCCTGGAAGGGGGACACGCCTGAGCCTCCGCGTCTGTCCCAGTCACGAGAGGATGTGCGCTCCTCCTGCATCAACCTGTACGGCAAGGTGGTCCAGAAGCTGCGGGCGCCCTGCACGCCGGCCATGGAGGAGCAGCTGGTCAGCGCCCTGGTGCCCCTGCTGCTGACCATGCAAGAGGGCAACACCAAGGCGGGCCAGGTGAGTGCGCAGGCCCCATGGGCTCCTCCCTCTGTGGAAACGGGTCCAGAATCACGGCCACATCCCAGGGAGGAGCCCCTTTTCCAGATGCACCCCTGTCAGGATGCCTCTCCAAACAACCAGCCTACTTGTACATTTCAGACTGGAACTGATTTTCCAAAACCAGTTTCACACAACTCTCTTCTGGGATGTTTTCTGGCTGTCCTGGGATGCCATGGAGCTGATAATCTCTTCCCGTTGGTCCCCAGTTCTGCGTGAAGACCCTGTTCCGCTGCTCTTGCTTCATGGCTTGGGAATTGCCAAAAAGAGCTTACAGCCGGAAGCCCTGGGACAGCCAGCAGCAGGCGGTGACCAAAATTTGCAACTACCTTGTGAGTGCTTCTGACACCACCTTGGTTCCTTATTAGTACAGTGGTACCTCGAGATACGAGTTTAATTCGTTCCGTAAACTTGAGGCGTGGGAAACTATGAGACGCTCGAGTCGCGGTAAACTGGTGGGTCGTGTGCAGCTGGCTGATCCGCACAATTACTTGTTTCTCAACTGTTGCTCTTATTTCAAAGCAAAAATCGCTCGCTCAACGGCTCGTATCTCAAAAATCTCGTATGTTAGGGCACTTGTATCTCGAGGTACCACTGTATGTTGGACATGGGCAACTCTTTCCTTTTTCCTTCTTTCTTTATTCATCCCAACTGGCAATTCCACCGCCACCCCTGAGTTGCTGGCTCCTGCATGTGCATCTCCATCTCTGACTGTCTCCTCACTCCTAGTGTTCGCTTTCCAGTGGCCTGCCAGACACCTCCCCTGAGCCCCATGCACTGCAAGCTCAGCATCTCCTGGCCTCCCCCTTTCACTTCTGCTCGGTCCCTCTAGATCCCTAGGATCATCCTCGACTCTGTCATCTCCCTCACCTTCCACGTTGGATCAATCTTAAGTAGCCTGAGTCTGTTTTTCCCTCCCCGTCCCCAGTCCTTGCTTTTAGTTCAGTCGTGGATGTCCCTCTGCTGGGACATGGGTCCAGCCACCCAGTGGGTCTCTCAGCCTTTTTTTTTTTTTTTAAATATATTTTATTGAATTTTTACAGAGAGGAAGGGAGAGGGATAGAGAGTTAGAAACATCGATGAGAGAGAGAGACATCAGCTGCCTCTTGCACGCCCCCCACTGGGGATGTGCCCTCAAAAAAGGTACATGCCCTTGACTGGAATCGAACCTGGGACTTTTCAGTCCGCAGACCGATGCTCTATCCACTGAGCCAAACCGGTTTTGGCAAGGGTCTCCCAACCTTTAACCCCATCTTCTGCAATCCGTTCCCCACCCAGGTCAGCAGGGTGGTCTGGTTAAAACATGCATATGTTTATCTTCTGGAAGGGCCTCCTTGGCTCCTTGTTTGCAACCGAGATTCCCGGCTGTACTGTTTGTGACACAGTTCTGTAAGACCTGCCCTACTGGGGAGAAGAGAAGTTCTCAAATAAGTATGGGAAATACCACCTTGTCATCTTCCTCTCGGGTATTTGCAATGCCATCGGCTCATTAAAGTCTTTGAGATCCTCTGTGCTAAGGACGTTTCACGGTTGCTTAATTTATGGTTTCCAAGACTTATGTGACTGCAGATCCCCTTTCTAGGGAACACCTGAGAACACCCTAAGGCAGGCAAGTGCCACATTGCAGGACACAGCCCGGTTCCTCCGCATGACCCCTTTACCTGGTTCCTCCAGTCCCCTTTACCCTGGGCAGGTCCCCGGACGCAGACTCTAAGACAGAGATGGGCATGCCGGGGGGTTATGGTATGAGGGAGGACCCTTGGGGTCAGCACGTATGGAAGGGAAGGCAAAGAGCAGGAGTGACAGAGAACAAGCCTCAGTGTAGTTCAGGGGAGGCCTCAGCCAACACTATGCGAGATTCTCCGGCTGAGGCCAGGGGTGAAGTCTTCAACCCTCTGTGTGCACCTGTGTCTGGGAAAGGATGTGACCTTGGATCAGCAGTTTTCTCCAGCCAAGGCAATGCCCAAAGCTCAGAGAATACATTTTTCATACCCAAAGGCAGAGCTGGACAGAGCATGCCAGCATCGCCCATACCAACCTATACACAGATTGTTACTCGAATGGAGAAAAAGGCTCAACACCCATTATCAATAATGCTTAGGATCTCCTCAATCCATGTCCAATATCATTACCATCATTGTTCAGAGAGGGGAAAAGACCTGGAGGAAGTGTTTGGCCAGAGCACTAATCCAGATCCCCGCTGGGACCGGTGACTAGACAGATACTGATCATGAGTGATGGGCAGTGGCAGGGCCTGTGGCCGCCTGGAGGCCCGGCCCCGCTAAAAGCCTGCTCGGGTGCTCCAGTTCACTGTGCAGCCACTCTTCACAGGCCTCTGGCTTCACAAGAAAAGCCAGAAACCCAGATTGTTGTAAGACATTAATTAGCAATCAATTTAGCTTGCTTAACACCCTGTGCTGGTCACTGCTTGGCTGGCCACGGTGGCCTGTGGGCTGCCAGCTTGTGACCTCTGTGTGAGACCCCGCAGGATTCTCAGTGTCTTCTTTGGGTTCCGAAGAAGTCAAGTGAAGGTCAAGTTCCAGTCTTAGCTTTAGAAGGGGTGGTAACCAGTTCATCAGTTCATTCATTCACGCACTCAGTCATCCATCCATCCTCACTTGCTGGGTACCCGAACCATGCCAAGTCCTGCCCAGGGTTGCCGAGTTGAGTGAGATGGCTCCCTCTCTTTGGGGAGCTCAGATCCAGGGGAGAAAAAAGGTATAAATAACTACAGCACCAGGTCAGAGTGCGCTGACAAAGTGTGCAAGATGCTGCAGAAACATCAAGGGGGCGGGGGATTGGCTCTGCCTGAGGGTTGAGGAAGCTTTAGGCAGGAGGTGGCTTCTGAGCTGAGTCTCAAGGCACAAGAGGGAATTCATCTGATGAGGAAGAGAGGGAACTGGTATCAGCTCTCCCCCGGTCTGTGTCATTGCTGGTACCAGGCACAGACCTGGGGAGAGCGGGCGACCTGCTGGGCTTGGAGCACAGGGTGCAGGCGGGTGGAGGCAGTGGTGGAAGTCGAGGCCAAGAAAGAACTTGATCGTGAAGGCTTTACACACCAGACCCAGGAGTTTATTCCCTGATGTGTACATTGTCCACAGAGGAGCCATCAGATCAGATGTCTCTTCATCTCCCGAAACAGCCTCTTAGCAGGAGGCCTGCCCCCGGTTTCTCCTTGATCAGACTCATCCTGAACACCACTGTCAGACTATTTGGCCCCAAACACTGATTTGCCTTTGCCCTATCACGCATGAAAGCTGGCTGCCTATTTGCTAATGCATCAGTAAGCCCTGTTCCTGTCTAGTTTTCAAGGGCGTTTAAGACCCTTCTCATTCTCCAGTTTATTCCCATCTGCTCTGCAATTGAACCCTTCATCCTGGTCAGACCCGTCTCCTTATCATGCTCTTCGTGTGCCATGTGCGTTCTCACCTCCGGCTGGACTTGCATTTTAGAACTTTCCTCCCAGCTGTAGCTGGGGGGGAAAGGAGGGGGGGGGGTCAGAAGAGGAGAAACTGAAGTGATTGTTGTAATCAGCTAAGAGAAGATGAGGCTGGTCTCTGGGGGCTCAGGCAGGGATAGTCAGGAGGCAAAGGGCCAGGGCGTGGCTGCCTGACAGACTCGTCACTCCTAGTATCGGGAGCATCGGGAGGAGCGGATGAGTCCATGTGAGGGCTCAGCGCTCTCGGGGTTCTCTTGTCCCAGGTGAACACCCACCGAGACAGCGCCTCCATATTTCTCAGCCAGAGCCTGGAGTACTCCAAGAATTCCCGGGCCTCCCTCCGGAAGTCCTCGGTCCTGTTCATAGGTAACCTGCCCTGGCTCCTGGGGCTCTGCACCGTCTCCAGTTTGCTTCCACGCCTTGGGAGGAAGCTGCCAGCCCTTTTGGCACCCTTCCTTGGGTTTGAGGGTTGGCCTGCAGCAGATAGTCATGGTGCAAATTAGAAAAGTCTTCTCTCCTCTCAGATCAGTGCCTGGGAATGGGCCACAGCTGCATTCAGCCTGGGGTCCTTGGCAGCCACAGCCTTGGCGCCTGTACCCAGCAGAGCTGCTGCTTCCCGCCTGGGTCGGGGCCCAGCAGGAGGGCCACGCGGCAGGCACAGTGGGGCAGTGAAGTCAAATCTCAGCTCCTTGATCCCCTTTCTGAGCTCAGTTTTCTCCTCTATGAGTTGGGGATCAACCCCTGTTTCAGGTGGAGGAGAATTTTATTTATTTTTTATGTGAAGCCTGGCTCGTCCAGGTGCTCAATCCATGTTAGTCATCATCATTCTATTTCCCACAATCCCCCATAGGACCCTTCTGCTGACACGCTGGGTATGTCTCTCCCCAGCTCTTCCCCTACCTGGTCCCCAAATAACCACACACCCTTCACCAAGGACCAGCTGCAAAGAGGCTTGGAGAGGATGGTGCTCCCAGCCCCCCACTTTGTAAAGCAATGTTTCCTTGAGTTTCCTCAATTCATTTGCAGTTTTGCATCCATCCTGTCATCCGTGAATCCCTTCGGCGATTGATTTAGCAAATGGTGGCTGACCCTCTGCTCTGTGTCAGTCCCTGGGCTTAGTGTAGAGAAACAGGAGGTGATGGGGGAGGGCTGGTAAAGCGATCGGTGATGGGATGGAGGAGCCATGCCCGGGACTGGGGGAGCCCTCAGATATGTCTCACGTGGAGTGACATTATTTCCTAAATCTTGTTCAAAGTGATCATTTTTAAACCTGGGCATCTCCTCTGTGCCAGGGCCTGGGCTGGGAACAAGGCCAGCAGCGCCTGCCTCTGCCCCCAGCCAGCCCCCTGCATGGGTAGCAGTCCCAACCTCTGGGTTACCGATCTTTCCGGAGACTCTGAAGAAAGTCAAGAGCACTTTCTCTAGGAAAAGGCACACACACACACACATACACACACAGACACACACACACACACACACACACAGTGGTGCACACACTTTAGGGTCCTCAGAAACTGCCCCGCCCCCTCCCCACCCCAGTAGATTGAAGAAACCCCTGGTTTGGCGGGAGATTCATCAATCACATGTGAAAGACAGCCCGGTGCACACAGAGAGAGACACGCACAGGGACTCTGGAGCCCCGAGAGGTGCTTCACTTAGCTTGGGGGCAGGGGCAGGAAGGACTTCCTAGGGGAGCAACTCCCCTGAGCTGAATACTCGAGGGTAAACAGGAATTGGCCAGAAGGACCATGGAGTCACCGAGACACAGGACATGACCCATGCTAGGGAGCTCGTAGTGTCGGAGGGCCTGCCAAGAGGAACAGGCCATGCCAGGGCCTACAGGCCCTTGGGGAGCCAGGCAGGCCGCTGGGAGCTGGGGAGGGCTGCCCACCATGGCTGAGGAGCTGGGTCTCCGCCCCTCCACGGGCCCTGCCAACCTCCCGCCTGGAAGGGGCGCCAGGCACTCAGCATCTTTCATGTTATTGTGGCTCAAACTCCCTGAACGAGAAGCAGCTGAGGCAGCACCTACCCCTGTGTCTCATGTGGGGACGCTTAGGGCCAGTCTGCCGCTGGGACCATGGGGGGCTGCCCGTCAGCCTTGGCAACAGTTCGTATTCTGCCTGTCCTGATGCCACCCCCGCCCTTCGAGCCTGCCACCTCTCCCAGGACCCCTCTTGGGGACAAGGTCCCAGGGCCCAAATGAAGTTTGCCTTGGTGTCCTCATTTGTGGGGCTGCAGGAGAAGGGGAAGAGCTTCTCTGAGGAGGTCTGGTCTGAGGAAGGGACGGGGGCGGGCCAGAGTCAGGGGGTGGTTGTGCTGACCTCTTGCTTGGATTATACTCAAGGGTCCCTGGTCCCCTTCATGGATAGCATCATGACGGAAGAGCGTCTGAATGAAGTTAAAGCGGGTAAGCTGTGCACTGTGCTGGCGAGGTTTCAGGGGCCGGTGAGAGAAGGGTAGGCTCACAATGGGTCAGAGGAAAGGGAGGGGGTGGAGCCCAAGAGTCCTCATTCAGTTCAGTTGTTTGTCTTCATGCATGCGAGTACATGTTAGGTACCACGGAGTCACTAAGCACAGGACATCACCAACCTAGGGTAGCTTATAGTCCAGGAAACAGGCTCAGAAAGCCAGACCAAAACCACGTAGTTCAGAGCAAGCAGTTCAGATTCTTCAAGGGGGGAGATTACTTTTGTAACAGGGAAAGCCAAAGGTAGGATGAGGCAGTCCAAGAAGGCTTCCTGGAGGAAGCACATTTTGCATCAGTCTTTGAAGTGTAAACAATTTGAGGAGTTGGGAGACCCATAAGATGAGGGGCGGCTGAGCCCACGGGTGCCTAAGCCACGGCGTGGGAGTGAGAAGGAAGGGGTGAGGTGTGAGACCCATGTGGGGACGTGGTCTTAACAAGGGGCCTCTTCCTTCCCATGACTCAGCTCTGGAAAACTTGAGACATGACCCGGAAGCATCGGTGTGCATCTGTGCGGCCCAAGCCCAGGACAACATCCTGGCCAACTGCTGGCGGACCTCCTGGCCACTGCCGCATGGGGACCTGTGGGTGTGTGACCCCGCCACCACGCACCGCTGGAGCTCCAGCTGCGAGAACCTGCCCACGTCCCACCAGCCACGCTCCTGGATCATGCAGGCCCTGGGTTCCTGGACGATGTCCTTGAAGCCGTGATGTCCCTGAGCCCCAGCCCTCTGCAGGGGAGGCCCTGGCCCCAGCCATGCTCACTATAAATGCCACGTAGCTCACCTCTCGCCCCTGAGTGTTTCCTGGTGGGAGATGCCCCAGGGTCTGGAGCAGTCATTGCTTCGCAGAAGGAATCAGTGAGAGGAGCAAGGCCTTCGTCTTTGACTCAGTCCACATGTACGGACTCACAGAAGCTGTTAGTCCACATCTTGTAAGTGGGGAAGTTGAGGCTCAGAGAGGGGAGGCGGCTTCCTGAAGGCCACACGGCAAGTTTGCTGGGTATTTCAGTTTCCCCTCCCCCACTGGGAGAGCGTAAGTACAAAAGGAGATGATGACTTGGGTATTTTTTGAGGGAGGAAAAGAAGAGACTCCTCCTACCTCGTGACATCATGCACAACCCAGAACCCTAAGCTCTGAGACTCACCCTCGGGCCTTTACCCAGAGATTGGTCACCATTCATTTGGGTTACATTGGTTGAGCAGCTAACCTGTGCCGTGCCTGTTCTGGGTACCCGAGACACAGACACGAAAGAGACCCAGCCCAGCCCAGGGCAGGGTATGGTCTGAGGCAGTGGATCCCCATAGCAGCATGATTGTTGAGCCCCGGGGAATATTTGGAGTATCTTGAGACATTTTTGGTTTCTACTACTTGGGGAAGGAGTGCTATTGGTTTCTTGGGTAGAGGCCAGAGAAGCTGCTAAACATCCTCCAATGTACAGGAATTTTCCCCACAGGGAAGAATTATTCATCCCAAATTGTCCAAAGTGCTGGGGTTGAGAGACTTTGGTCCAATGGAAGACACAGCCACCAATAGCCCAGCAGGTCAGCACTGTGATGAAGGAAAGTGTGGAGCTATGAGGTCCAGAGGAGAAATATAGACCAGCTTGGGGTTGGGGTGTCAGAGAGGGTTTCCCAGAGGCAATGCCCCCTCCAGGGGGTTTGGAAAGATGACCGTACGGAGAACAGGGCACATAGAGCTAAGGCCCAAGGGCAGATACATGGTGCAGCAAAACCCTGTGGGAGGGAAAAGGAGGGCAAGGGTGGGTCGCTGTGGCCTTGGAGGCTGTGCTAAGGAGGGAGACCTCACCAGGAGAGCAGTGGGAAGGCATAATGGGGAGGCGAGAGGAAAGCAGGGAACACAGAGATTTGGAAAGCTCCCTCCTCGTGGGAATACAGGAATCCCCAGGCACTGCTGATGGGAGGGAGAAGAGTGCAGCCATTTGGAACGGGAATCTGTCTTCAGTCCCGTTGTCTATATATACCCATGACCCAAAATGTGCATGCTCAGAATGGCTAGGGATGAACCTGGGGTGGGGAGAGGCAGTGAAGGATTAAAGCAGACAGACAAGAGAATGGAGCTGGTGCTAGGTGGGACATTGCTTTCGGATGGAGAGAGAGTGCCACAGCCTGCAAGCCGAGTCTTTATTTTATAGCTAGACTCTACCAGGCAAGGTAAGGGCATGGTCAAGCTGTTTGCAATGTTCTCTCAGGTTTCAAATCTACTCAATGACATGCCCCTGAACTTTGTTTTGGCAGCGCTTGCTGCACCTCCCTCAGCCCACATCACTCAGCCACCTGGGACCACAGGTTTGGACCATAAGGCCAAGCTTACAACCACAGCCTTTGGCTATAATTGTGCCGGGAGGGCTATGCGTACCCCCCCACACACACACCTTTGCTTTGTGGGACTCGACTCCATGGCACTATTTACTCCCTGAGGATGGAGGCCCAGGTCCTCCTCTCTCAGGCACCACAGAGAGCGCTGTGCTGGATTTCCTCATCCATTGCTCCTATGGCTATAATTGTTCCCTCTGAGTACCTGCACGTGTCTGTGCCATGAGAGGACTGTGCCCTCTCATTAGTCCGAGGCTTGAACCTGTGCAAAGGCTGTAGTCACTCTCCACACCTGAAATTCTATGCGGGCACACACCTCAGGGAACCCTTCGCACAGGTCCATGAGGAGGGATGGGTGAGGGAGTCCAGCACAGCGCTCTCTGTGGCGCCTGTGAGAGGAGGACCTGGGCCTCCATCCTCAGTGAGTAAATGGCGCCATGGAGTCGAGTCCCACAAAACAGAGGTGGTGGGGATACGCATAGCACCATGGGCAGGACCTCAAACCCAGTGCTGAGTGGAAAAAGCTTGTGAAAAATGCATGCACAAAAGTTGCATTTTGCAAGAACACAAACAAGCTGAAAATACTCATGATAACACATTAGAGTGGTGGGAGGGGCTGAGGAGGGCTCTGGGGCATAAAAGGGAATAATGAAAAAGAAGGAGTGGCAGAAAGCTCACTCTCAGTGGAACCAGAGGGCAGGCAGAGAGGGTGGGAGAGAGTTGTGTGGACAAGAGCACAGGCAGGGAGACCTGGCTGGAGGCTTCAGAGAAGAAGGGCAGGGGTGCTGGGTGCAGTGTGGGATGAAGAGGGTGAGCAGACCTGTGTGAGGGTCAGGGTAGAGAATTTTCAGAAGCTGGTGGTTGATGAAGGAAGGGGAGGAGGAGCAAGGTGCTCAGGTTTCTGGGTGGATGACTGGGTCAGCGGTGTCCCCACACTGAGTGGTCCCTCATAGCAGGAGCAGGTTTGGGGAGGGGTGAGTTCAGGCTGGACCTGGTGAGCTTGATGGACTTGTGTGCCATGCTCTCGGAGACACACTCATCAGGTGTCTGGCTGCACAGGGCTGGAGCCCAGCAGAGGATCTGAGATGGAAACAGACCTGAGACTCATCTGTGTACGGGGGTGAAGTGAGATCCCCAGGGGAGTAGAGAGTGGGAAGAGACATAAGCCCGAGGAGCACCTACGTTTAGGCTCCAACTGCGGATAAGGAACCCAGGAAGTTGACCACACAATCACTCTCCAGGAAATGGTAGGCCAAGGCCATCAGGGTACTGGGCTAAAGAGAGAGTAGGAAATGGGATGGTTCTTTTCCATTGCCAAGAATGTTCACAGGCATGGCCTCCTGGGAGTTTCATAGCAGCCATACAGACTTACAGGGTGGATAGACTGGCTTCATTGCCTGTACTCAACATATGAGGATGGTGCTTCGACGGTGGGCCTTGTCCAAGGTCACAAAAGGGAATCAAAGTGTGAGTCCCAGAGGTCTCCTACCCATGCCTCAGCCCTGTCCTCCTGGAGACACTGCTGCTTTCATTGGCTAGAACCCACTCTGTTCCTCCTCTGCAGGCTTGTAAGCAGCTCCCCTTCCCCTGGGCTGCAGATGGGCTGCCTTTCCTTCCGGACCTCCCGGAGGCTGTAGTACCCAATGCAGGGCTTGAAGCCATTTGCTGGTAACACGGTGGCTGCAGGAAGGCTCACCTGGCCTGGAGACCTTGTTTCCATCTCAGCGGTGGGGGTAGGAGGTGGTGTTATGCCCAGAGTTCGGAGTCCCCAATAATCCACCACTAAGGAGCCTTTTCCGATGCAAAAGCAAAGATTCTTTATTCAAACCCGGGTTTGGCTCTCAGCCTTTCTGGTGCAGCAGTGAGGTGAGAGACCGAGCCGGGTGGGAACAATGAGTTATATGGGGTAGGATAATTAGGGGGCTTAGGAAAGTGATGAGGGTTACAGAGATTGGTCACTTGAATTGGGGTCTTTCTGTGGTTAAGCCTAATTAGGACTTTAGCTGTGTCCCTGGAGCTTCATTGGTCCTTTCGGGTGGGGGTCGGGGAAGTTAAGACATTGCTGGCACACCTGTGACCACTCCCAGAAAAGGGAGGGGGTTTAGGCAGGGGTCCCAGCCCTTATAGGACAAGATGGAGGGGAGTCCTTTTCCTTTCAGTGGTTAATATTGCAAACTGACACACCTGATCAGATCACTTCTTTTTCCCAAACTCTCCAAAAGGCCCCATTGAACTGAGGAAAACCCGGTCCTAAGAATCACGGTCCATTATCCTCTCACCTCACCATTTTTTTTTTTTCATTCTGCTCCAGCATCCCATCCCCAAAGCTCCCCTCGCTGGGGCTCTGCCCTGGCTCCCTGGGGAAGTTCCTCTTTCTCCCCCTCTCCACTCCCCTTTTCACTCCAGGTTTCCTGCTTTGCTTGAATGACTGTCCACAGGTTTAAAACCGTTCGCCCATAGATTTTTAAAAATACTTTAATATACTTTATTAATTTTTTTTACAGAGAGGAAGGGAGAGGGATAGAGAGTTAGAAACATCCATCAGCTGCCTCCTGCACATCTCCCACTGGGGAAGTGCCCGCAACCAAGGTACATGCCCTCAACCGGAATGGAATCTGGGACCTTTCAGTCCCCAGGCCGACGCTCTATCCACTGAGCCAAACCGGTTTAGGCTCTCCCATAGATTTTGCTGCCACCTGATAAACTCTCCCATCTTATTTTATTGTCTGTCGCTCCCCACCACCTTATCACCTCCTACAGGGCCGGGATTTTATTTGCTTTGTTTCCCCAGCCCCTGGCCACAGGCGCGGAGCACAGAAGCTCGGGAAATGTGTTAGCCGGCTGAACAAATGAGCGAAGGAAGTGGTGGGCGCGGTGGGAGCTGGGGTCCATCTATCCACCCTCCAAAGCCTTCGGGGCGGGGCCGCGGCCGCGGAGAGGAGGGCGGGGCGCGCAGGTGCGTGTCCGGAGGTGTGGCTGGGGCCGGGCCGGGCAGGCCACGCCCTCCGCACCGCGGAACCCAGGCGCGCGGGCCGGCGCCGCCCGGAGGACTTAGGGGAGGGCGCCCGCACCGCCGGAAGCCGCGCCGGGGACCGCGGGACCCTTGCAGTAGGGGTCCCCGGAGGTGCCATGGAGCGGCCCGAGCCGGACGCCGCCTCCGAGGACGCCACGGACTCGTTCCTGGAGAAGTTCCAGAGCCAGCCTTACCGTGGCCGCTTCTGCGAGGACCGGTGGGAAGAGGTAGGCGGGCCGTGGGCTCCTCCGCGCACACGTGGGCGCGTCGTCGTGCGGGCTCGCGCCTTCCCTCAGCCCCCGGACCCAGGCGCTGCCGGCGGCGCGCGGGTGGTTTATACTCGGTGTTAGAAGTCGGCCTCGAGGGAATTCTTAACCTGCCGGGACGTCTAGGAGGGCAGGCCTCGGGGTCGGACAGACACACTGTGGCCCTGGTCCTGGGTCAGTTATTTAACTTCCGGGAGCCGCCTCCCTCCCGCGCTCTAAGATGCACCAGCCTCCCGGGCTTGCGGCGCGGACGGAGCGCGCGGCGGCGAATGCGGGGACAGTGAGCGCCCAGTGAGTGGGGACCACTACCGCCCTGGTAGGGATGTGGTAACTGAAGAGTCTTTAGAGATCACGATTCCACACGCCTTTTACAGATGGAAACCGAGGCCTGGACGGGGAGCGATACAGCCGATCGTGGTGCTTTGCAAATCGTGATAAGAAAACTTAGATGTAGAGCAGTGGTTCTCAACCTTCCTAAGGCCGCGACCCTTGCATACAGTTCCTCATGTGGTGGTGACCCCCAACCATGAAATTTTGCTACTGTTATGCATCGCGATGTAAATATCTGCATTTTCCCATGGTCTTAGGCGACCCCTGTGAAAGGGTCGTTCTACCCCCAAAGGGGTCACGACCCACAGGTTGAGAACCGCTGGTGTAGAGACTTGGAGTTGGATCTGCTCAGTGGGCACACCCTATTTGTATAGCTCCTTCTTCTCTTAACCATCTCCAGGAATTTGAAAAGATCCCCCTGTTTATGAAGGAAGCGCCGTCAGAAATCGATCCCGAGGAGAATCCTGACCTGGCTTGCCTCCAGTCGATTATTTTTGATGACGAGCGACCTCCAGAAGGTATATCTTCCGTGACTCTAACGTTAGTTTTGTGTCTCCATAGAATTGAGGTCCAGGGTGAGTCGTTCTGATTTTATAACAAGTAATAGTTAGCCTGAGATAACTCGTCACTGTTTATCCCACACACAGTATTTTGGATACCTACTAAATGCTAGGCATTAGGGATGGAGGAATGATGAAGAGGGTCATGACCCAGCGGGTAGCCAGATTGTCCTAAAAAAAATCAGGACAAAACGTGTGTGGTGAGTGCTAACATGTAGCTACATGCTAGATGCCGCTGCTGGAACACTGAGGGCGGAGAGGTAAGAGAGGGCTCACAACGGACCAGAAATTGGAACTGAATCTTAACAGTTGTGTGTAGGCTCTTACTAGGGTGAGGAGGGAATTTGTATTCTAGGGAGTAAAAGAATATAAAGCAAAATAGGGGGAAGTATTATTTCTCCCCATTTCTTCAGTAACTAAAAAGAGCTGGGATAAGTATGCCTTTTTCTTGTATGCTTCTTTCTTTGGTAAGCACTTAATCTCCCTTGTAAAATATTTGGAATTGATTGTAGCATTACATACACATGACTATTTTTCCATGTTAATACCCAGTTTTATCGGATTGATTCTTTTAGTTTTCTTTCCTTTTAGTTTCTTCTATTTGGTTTATTATGTTTCGTTGTTGCATGATTTAGAATATTTTTAACTTGAGCCTTTTAAAAAATAAATATTATTTCTTATTTTCTTTGCAGAACAGGCCAAGACGTATAAAGATGAGGGCAATGAGTACTTTAAAGAAAAAGACTATGAAAAAGCTGTGATTTCGTATACTGAAGGCTTAAAGAAAAAATGTGCAGACCCTGATTTGAATGTTGTTCTTTATACCAACCGGGCAGCAGCACAGTACTATCTGGGTAATTTATTTCACTGTTGAGTGCTTTCAAAAGAGTTAACTTTAAAAAAAAACTATCATGATGGCTAGTGGAGAGTTGGCGAGTGTCAGGAAAAAGAGCTACTTATCCCAGATACCTAGAGTTGTTAAATGCAGCAGTCGCCAGCCTTTGGGATCTCACGGACCACCAGTGGTACGCTGCAGTGGACTCTGATCTTCCAGGTATACTTGGTGAAGAGAGAAACCAGATAGAATGCATACTTTGCCATCTGAACCAAACGAGTGACATCAAATACTTTAATAATATGAGTTGATATGATCTGGGATTTTTTTTAGCACACACGCTTCTATTCCCTCACAAAATGTCTCCTCTTGCCCTAACTGGGTTTGGCTCAGTGGGTAGAGCGTTGGCCTATACAGACTGAAAGGTCCCAGGTTTGATTCTGGTCAAAGGCATGTACCTTGGTTGCAGGCACATCCCCAGTAGTGGGTGTTCAGGAGGCAGCTGGTCAATATTTCTAACTCTCTATCCCTCTCTCTTCTTCTCTGTAAAAAATCAGTTAAAAAAAAAAGTCTCCTCTTCCTCCTTTCCCCTGCTCTGGCCTTCCTTAGGATACTAGAAGGACTGAGGTCTTTATATGAAACTATATTATCTAAGGGAGATTTTCTCAAAGAGTATTCTACGGGACTCTTGGGAAAAAAAAAACACAAAACAGTCTTTGGACAAATAAGTTTGGAAAGTGCTGCTTCTCTGTGGGGGATTTGCAGTGTACATTAGTATGTTAAGGACTCTGAGGCAACTTAGAGCAAAGAACTTTACCTGATGATTCTCAAGTTTTGTAAGCCCCCTCTTCAAGTAACACTTATTAATATGCAGTACTGTTCCGCAAATGTGACTTTGGGAAATACTGATTATTTGCTGGTGGCTAGTCTTGGTTATTTTAAACCCATATAAATAAAAGGACCTAGGAATGGAACCAGGCATTTCTGAGGGTATGGGAAAGAATAGGTCTTGTAATCTAGCTGGGATGAGTCTGTTGGTATTCATCACCATTTGAATACAGTTTCTCCCCAACCATCACCTACTCAAACTGGTTTTTCATTTAGCCTGTTTCATTATAAAATTCTAAAAAGTAAGTGGTGCCCGGCCAGCATGTCTAAGTGGTTGAATGTTGACCTGTGAACTGGGAGGTCATAGTTCCATTCCTGGTCAGGGCATATGCCCCAATTGCTGACTTGATCCCCAGTTTGGGGCATGCAGGAGGCAGCTGATGAATGGTTCTCTCTCATCATTGATGTTTCTCTCTTTCCTTTTCCCTTCCTTTCTGACATCAATAAAAATAAAAATAAAAAAAGTGGTGTAGAACTTTAAAGATTATTTGGGCTAGCCAATGCCCTCAATTTGCATAGGCCCAGAAAGGGACCCTTTCTTTAATGCCAGACCTGGACTAGAAACCCAGTCTTCTAATTTCCGGAGGAATTCATTATCTCCATTCAGCGCTTAATACTCGGTGCCAGGCATTGGCATCATAGAGATAAGTAAGACCTGACTTTAACTGTATGTTAGACACTGCACTGTGAAGAAGAGCTACATAGTTCTTTAATTTGTGGAGCTTAAATGATGTAATTTATAGGGCTAATAAGAACAAAAGCACCTTGCAAGAAAAAAAATGGGTGTGTGAGGATACCAGAGGAGCAAATATGAGAGCCATTTCTTAAATATGTCACTAGTATGGCTTTCACATTTAATGTCTCTCTTGTTACCCTCTGGACTTCATAGCAACTATGCAAGGTAGGATAAATTCTTAGAAGAATATTATTAGGTCACAATGTATCCATAAAGTGAATGCTAATTTGCTCTTTAATTTACTATTAGAGTGCCCTTTTTTCATAGCTGGATATTATGTAACTTTATTTTTACTAATTTCATGTTAATTTTAATTTCTCTAATTCCTGATGTTGAGCATCTTTTCATGTTATTACTAGCTAGCCCTCTAAGTTTGGTGGGTTGATTGCCTGATGTTTTAAGTGTTTCTAAGGCTTTTGATGAGCACAATTATATATATTTTTTCTAAAAACAGTTGCTTTGATTATATTTATCCAAGATTGTACACGAGTGTCTTTGTTTCTACACATAAAATTTTGAAAAGATTCTGATCTTAAACCATGTTATTTTTTTTACCAAATGATGTTTCATCAGGCAATTTTCGTTCTGCTCTCAATGATGTGACAGCTGCCAGAAAGCTAAAACCCTCCCACCTCAAAGCAATAGTAAGAGGTAAGTCTTGTAGAACTAAGTATGATAGTAATTAAGGAAAAGTTAGCACTGTGGTACCAAAAGTTGAGACATTTTAAGGTTTGGTATGAAGGTGCTAAAATACTAATGAAATTTCCTTATTTTTGCAATTTTGATGTTAAGTTCCTAGTCCTTGTCAATAGCAACATGCCATTTTAAAAAGAATTTTCCAGAAAATAATCCAACCCTTTGAGTTTTAAGAATTTGTAGAGAAATTGAAATTCCTCATTTCACATTAATAAAGAATAAAATTAATTAAAGCAGTTCCAAAAACCACATTCTAATTTTTTTCCAAATTAGTTGATTGAACAGTGAAATCTTCAAATATCATGTAAATGTTAATTAAAAGATAAGTTATGGAACCTTTGCTGATAACTCTGAGGCTGAGATGTTCCCGATTATTTTTTTTTCTTGTAGTCTGACCTTTCTATGTAATAATAGTGCTTTTATTACTTTTTATACTTAACCTTTAAAAAGAAAAAGGCTCAAAGGCAAACTTTTTTATTCCTCAAATATTAATTTTCCCTATATCCTCATGGATATATCCTTATTGAAGTTATGCTTCTTTAGATATTTATGATTGGGGGTGATAGGTAGATCCATGTTTCTCATAGGGAAAGAAGGTACTGAACGAAGATTGGCAAGTAAATTGAATGGAGTCCTGTGGAACTGCCCTTATGTTGGAAGTCTATAATCCTTAATTGAATTGTCAGTTTTACCATGTGACCTTGGCAAGACACCCATTCTTAGTATCTGTTTACTTTTGGAAGATGAAGTTGGATTCTATTGACATCTCAGCACTTATTGTTCTCATATTGAGAAGTTCTGTGGAAAGCCTACATGACTAACTGGAAAAAACTGAGCATGATTAAAGGAGAAGCAGCTTAAACTGGGAGCCATCAAGAACAGTTTTAGGAGAGACCTTGTGTCTTTGGTCTTGCCTCTGCTTTGACTAATGGCTGAGGCAGATTCTGCTTTCTGACTCCATTTAGAAAAATGACCTGAGATGGACTTTATTCTTCTCATTTGAACCTGAAGCTCAGCAGTGCTCAGTCCTTTGTGTAATCCCTAGTTGGTAAATGACAGAGCCAGATTTCCAGCCAGATCTGATTCCAAGGCCTGTGCTTTTTGCCACTCAAATGCAGCCTTCCCTACTTTTTTTTTAAAAATATATTTTATTGATTTTTTTACAGAGAGAAAGGGAGAGGGAAAGAGAGTTAGAAACATAGATGAGAGAGAGACATATTGATCAGCCGCCTCCTGCATGTCCCCTACTGGAGATGTGCCCGCAGCCGGGATACATGCCCTTGACCGGAATCGAACCTGGGACCTTTCAGTCCGCAGGCTGATGCTCTATTCACTGAGCCAAACTAGTTTCGGCTTCCCTACTTTTAAGAGTCCTTAAGACTAGGAAGTCTCACAGGAGTTTTGAGTTGAGGGCCCTAGAGAACTTTTGACCTAAGATACAAAAATGGTCTTCCAGTCTTGGGAATACAGTACAAGGGGCTTTATCTGTTTTCAGGGTGCTGCCTGGTGGCTGGTGGAGGTAGGGAATCTTCCTCAAGGGGGTTCTTTCCATGCATGTTGTCCATGGGTCCTAAGAGTTCTGGGTTCTGCAGGTGCCTTATGCCATCTGGAACTGAAAAACTTTGCAGAGGCTGTGAACTGGTGTGATGAGGGGCTGCAGATAGATGCCAAAGAGAAGAAGCTTCTGGAAATGAGGATTAAAGCAGACAGACTAAAGGTTGGTGGCAAAATCAGTAGCCACTTGGCATTTAATTAACATTAATAACAAATTTGCATTCCCCAGATTGTTTATTTTTGGACATTGTAAATTTATTCCTTTTTAAAAACAAAAATCACGAACCAAAAAGTTTTGACCAAGATGTACGTACGAACCCTCATCAGGCAGGTCCACCTCTCGGACCTCTGTGTAGAGACACACCAGCATTCCTGGATGACAAACCACAGCAAGTGTTGACCCAAGGTCTGTCTTTAGCTGCCAGAGAAACAGAAACAAGGATGGAAGAAATGTCAACATGTACTGACTCTACAAATGACAAGAGTAAAAAGGAAGAAACGGAGCCTCCTGGAAGTGAGTCAAGTGAAGAGACCAGCGATATATTCACTGATATAAAGGAAACTAGAGATCAGCTACTGGAGAGAATTGATTCTATCCTAGGTGCAATTGATAGGTTGGCCAAGTTAAAGGAGGCTAAGTTTAAATAACTAGAGACAAAAGTAGCTAAGTTATAGACTGATGTGTCTTTTATGTATTCCAGAGCAAGACAAGATACTCCTCTAACTGGGAGGTGGTATCCAAGTCTTCCAGGTGTGACCAACTCTCCCCTTGCCCTCACCATTCCTTTTGCTCCTCCCGCTCATGCACAAAGCAAGCCTCTTAACAAACGGGATGATTGGTAATCGTTCAACAGACAACAAATGTAAATACCTAATAAGACACTATATAATATCTTTTTTAAAAAATATATATTTTATTAATTTTTTACAGAGAGGAAGGGAAAGGGATAGAAAGTTAGAAACATTGATCAGCTGCCTCCTGCACGCCCTACACTGGGGGTGTACCCACAACCAAGGTACATGCCCTTGACATGAATCGAACCTGGGACCCCTCAGTCTGCAGGCTGATGCTCTATCCACTGAGCCAAACCGGTTTCGGCTAATATCTTTACTTCAACTAGACAGTTTCCTGCCATGAGACTGTATCACTGCTATATGCTGTGTACAGTACCACTATTATAATCAGTCAAGTAAATAAATACATAAATAAGTAAAATAAGAATACATTGGAAAAGGAAGGATAAACCAAGAGAAGAAAGGACTGTTTCAAAAGACCCATAGTGGTATCCATTTGATGTCAGTCTCTACCGAAAATGCTCTTTCTCCTTCATCTGGTGGAATCTTTCCTCATATATTTAAAACCATCTCCTCAAAGGTGCAGAGGCAGTTACTCCCTCCTCTATGGTTCACAGCACTTGGTTCACATTGCCAGGGTAACACATCACAGATCTTTTACTTGTCTGTCCACCACACACACCCCGCACCCCCCCTCCCGTGGACTGAATCTTTAGGTACAGGAACTGTATATTTTTAAATGTTTATTGAACATCCATCTTAATGTGCACCACTGGTATCCTTGACATAGGAGCCTGTATTGGATGGAGAACAGAGGTAGTAATTTTTAGGAGCAGGCTGGGATTTTAACATAAGGAAGCAAGTTCCTTAGAGCTGATGTGTCTGAATTTATTTTCAGCGGACTGAACAGAGGGATATAAGGAAAGCAAAGCTGAAAGAGAAGAAGGAGCAGAATCAGAATGAGGCTTTACTCCAGGCCATCAAGGTAAGCTCTCAAACCTTAGGCCGTTATGGTCTTGCTAAACCTAAGATTTCTGAAGTTTCTGGGGAACCTTTCTTGAGATGCTTTACCGGAATGAATTTGTTCATTTTCTTCCTGCTTTGATGAAGTTTCGTGATGAAGAGGCTCCTGGAGTCTGACTCCCTGAGTTCAGTCAGCTCTCCCACTTGTGTGTATATGTTGGTCTCAGGTAACTTATACTGAATAGTTGCTATGGTTTAAGCATCACTTAATCTTCACAGTAGCCTTCTGAGGTAGGATTTCTTGCTCCTGTTTTGCTAGCTGATGACATAGTCTCAGAGAGGTGAAGAACCCTCATGGCCAATGTGTCAGAGCCAGGTCCTTGCTCTTAGCCAGTGTTCTACTGCATCCTGAAAAAGTTCCTCTAACTATGACAACAGCAATAAGTTCTACCTCCCTTCCCCTCTTCACTGTGTTTTAAATGAATGTAGTCTGATCCAAATCCTGCGTGAGCAAGTCACCTGCTGAGCCTTGGCTTGCCCCTCTCTTTATTGTATCTTTCCTCCCTTCCTCCCTTCCTCCCTTCCTCCCTTCCTCCCTTCCTTCCTTCCTTCCTTCCCTCCCTCCCCTCCTTCCCTCCCTCCCTCCCTCCCTTCTTTCTTTCTTTCTTTCTTTCTTTCCTTTTCTTTCTTATCTTAAAAGAACCTTGCCGAAACCGGTTTGGCTCAGTGGATAGAGCGTTGGTCTGTGGACTGAAAGGTCCCAGGTTTGATTCCAAGGGCATGTACCTTGGTTGCGGGCACATCCCCAAAAGGGGCGTGCAAGAGGCAGCTGATTGGTTTCTCTTGAATCGATGTTTCTCTCTATTCCTCTCCCTTCCTCTCTGGAAGAAAAAGAAAAAAAAAAAAAGAACCTGAGTTTCTGAAGACACAATCATCCAGTTCTTTTAAAACTATATATATTTTTTTATTGGTTTCAGAGAGGAAGGGGGAGAGAAAGAGAGAGAAATATCAGTGATGACAGAATCATTGATCAGCTAGCTATCTCTTGCACATTCCACACTGGGCATTGAGCCTGCCCTGACTGGGAATCAAACCGTTACCTTCTGGTTTATAGGTTGATGCTCAACCCCTAAGCCACACTGGTGGGCTTCACTGTGTTTAAATGAATGTAGTCTGATCCAAACCCTGCTTTTTACCTGGTAAGCAAGTCACCTGATGAGACTTGGCTTGCTTGGTCTTGGTCTTCACAATGGACATGACACCTGCTTTGAAAGTGTCGGGTAGGCTCTTTGTTTCATTCTTTGGTGAGTTAAATTGTGCACCCATTTAGGTGACTTCTTGACTTTGAGAACTTTACTAAGATGCACTCCACTAGTCCCTCCTCACAATAAGCAATCTGCTAACATGTATTAATAGACTAAACAAAATGGAATTCTCCCGATTTGCCATCTAATCATTCATAATGAGCATTTTTTTAAAAATCTTTATTGATTTCAGAGAGGAAGGGAGAGAGAGAGAGAGATAGAAACATCAGTGATGAGAGAGAATCATTTATTGGCTGTCTCCTGCATGTCCCCTGGGGATCAAGCCCACAACCCAGGCATGTGCCCTTGACCAGAATTGAGCCTGAGACCTTTCAGTCCATAGGCTGAAGCTCCATCCACTGAGCCAAACCAGCAAGGACTACAATGAGGTATTTCATAATTTTTTTAAAAATAAGATATTAGAACACCCAGATATTTGTACATGGACCTTATTTTGGTTCTCTTCTTTAGTCTAACTCTGCAACTCAGAAACTTCATTGTACAAAAGACAGTATATACACAAGGCCATACATACTATATATATATATATTTTTTTAATATATTTTATTGATTTTTTTACAGAGAGGAAGGGAGAGGAATAAGAAACATCAATGAGAGACACATCGATCAGCCACCTCCTGCACGCCCCCTACTGGGGATGTGCCCGCAAACATGGTACTTGCCCTTGACCAGAATCGAACCCGGGACCCTTCAGTCTGCAGGCCGATGCTCTATCCACTGAGCCAAACCGGTTTCGGCTATATTTTAACAATAGCTTAGAGTAGGGGTCAGCAAACTGCAGCCCTGCCTGTTAATGTTACCTATGGCTGTTTTCACACTACAATGCCAGAATTGAGTAGTTAACTTCAACAGAGACCATTTGACCCACAAAGCCTAAAATATTTATCTGACCTTTAAGGGAAAGTTTGACAACCTCTGATTTAGGAGATAACACCAAAGGTAATTTGAGTTGCATGTAATTTTTCCCTCCTTTGTAGCCTTAGGAATCTCCACACGCACACACAAGAGGTGACTCCACTATTCAGACCTTAGATCTATCTTTATTTCCATAAGACACTCAAGATTAAGTCGCTTTGCATTATTTTTAGTATTCCATGCCCTGGCTAAACTGAAGCACATGCCATACTCTTCGCTCTTGATCTTTTCTGTGCACATGTTCCTTGGGGTGGAATGCCCTTCCACCTTCCCCCATTTCTACTCTGCCTTTCAAAGTCTTTGTTTAAGGCCTAGCTTCCCCCAGTCACCTCCAGGCCCCAGACTGAATTAATCATGGTCTGTAGTTCCAAAGCTTTACTTCTTATTATATATTGTACTTATTTCCATAGCTAGCTCCCCACTAGACCCCGAGCTGGTCTTGAGGGCGGGAACCATCTCTAGCCCATCTGTTTTTGGTAGATGTTCAGAGGAAGTTCAGTTAAACAAGTGATGCCAACTATGTGTTAGGCCTCAGGGATAATGACAATGAGTCAGGAAGCTTGCAGTGTTATGGTTTCCCTTTTTGTGAAATGGGTTTGCATCCTTCCACACAATAAGGTTGCTGTCTCTACCCCAGGCTAGGAACATTAGGCTAGTCTCTGAAGCTGCCAGTGAGGATGAAGATTCTTCTTCAGAAGGTCTAAGTGCACTCCTGGATGGGCTCAGCTTTGAGAACCCCTACGGCACCAAGCTGAGTGTAGATGACCAGGGCAGACTGAGCTGGCCTGTGCTCTTTCTGTACCCGGAGTATGCCCAGTCGGACTTCGTCTCTGCTTTTCATGAGGACTCCAGGTATTTACTTGCCCAGGAAATCTGTGCTCTTGCTTGCATGCTCTTTTCCTGTAGTCTCTGCAGGAGGAACAGGTGGATTTTTGGTTGAGGGAAGAGAATAGTGTAGAGGGTTTCAGTCTGGTTTGGCATAATCTGAATCCTATAGCTGATTTCTCCCTTTGCTAACTAGCTTTGCAATGACACAGTCTTACCGCTGTACTGATGGGGCTAGTAAGAATAACACCACAGTACAGTGTTTGTATGTTTCTGGTGCGATAGGAAATCATTGTAGATAGTACATGCATAGTAATTTAAGTGTATATATATTAGAAAAAATATAACTAGCAGTTTTAACATGTGATTTCCTAGAGTTAGTGCTTAAAATGTGGTTAAATGTTAAGCTTGAGGCAATCTTAAATGTAAAGTAAATTAAAATAATTTAAAGAAAATTACTATATTATAATAGGACAAGTGATACACATACAGTTTTTGGGCACTGTTGTCAGAATGGCTTACACCTGCATTTCGTGCTTTATACCTTCTTGATATCTCTGATTTGGTGTCTGGGGACTGTTATGTGGGAAAGTGGATCATGAGTTATTGTTACCCAGAAAGTGCATATTATATCCTTAGGTTTATTGATCATCTAATCATGATGTTTGGTGAAACACCCGCTTGGGACTTAGAGCAAAAATACTGTCCTGATAATTTAGAGGTAAGAGAAATTTTATTTGGTTCCTCTGGGGCAGCGGTCACCAACCTTTCGGAACCTGCAGACCACTAGGTGGTGACTGCTGCTCTATGGGATGTTTTGAGGGGGGAACAGGGTTTCATTGCCCCTGTTTTTTAATCTTTATTGTTGAAGGTATTATATATGTCCCCTTTTTTACATTCATTGCTTTTTTAAAGAATTGTAAAATATACAGAACATAAACTTTATCATTTTATATTCCATATATTTACCATAAAATGCCATTTTTATTTCAGTTATTTAATTATATATATATGTAACTATTATTCATAGTTTGTAGCATTAAGTACATTCACATTATTATGCAACCATCACCACTATCCATCTCCATTTTCATCATCCCAAACTGACACTCAGTACCCATTAAATAGTAACTGCCTATTTTCCATTCTCCTAGAAACCACCATTTTACTTTGTCTCTATTAAACTTGACTACGTTAGGTACCTCATATGAGTGGAATCCTACAATATTTGTCTTGGGGCTGGCTTATTTTACCTAGCATGTTTTCAAGATTCATCCATGTTGTAGCATGTGTCAGAATTTCACTTTTAAGGCTGAATAATATCCCATTGTTGGGATTAAAAAATAATCACAAATGACAGTATAAAGAGTCTGACTTTAACCATTTCAGAAAGATTCCAGCTTCTCCCCCATCACCCCTGAATACTTCAGTATCTGTTTGTCACAAACAAGGACATTTTTCTTCATCCCAGTCAACCATCAAAATCAGGAAATTAACTTTGATACACTGAATTGTTAGGGTAGAGAAGGCTCATAGGCCTGGGCTTGAGTCTTGGCTGTTCCGTTTATTTCTGGGTTTCACTGGTGAGTTATTTCCCTTCTCTGAGCTTAGTTCTATTTTTGGAAAATGGAGCCGATAATACTGTTCTTAGTATTATTGTGCAGGACTAAGTGCTTTATATTCCACAGCTCTGTGCAGGAGGCGTTCAGCTAATAACAGTCACCATCTCTAACTGTTCCCTAGACTGGGCCTGGTGCTGCTGCAGCCATTGTTTGTACCTCACTCCCACTTCTCCATTAATCTTGCAGATCTACTTTGAAGATGAGGACAGGGCAGAACTGTACCGGGTGCCTCCTAAGAGCACCTTGCTGCAGGTGCTACAGCACCCCAGGTGAGTCTCTTCATGAATCTTGAGTAGAACAGGGAAGATGCTCACCTACCATTTCAGGGATCCAGCCAGGTTCTCATTCCACTGCTAATTGCCTTGTACTTCCTACCTTCTGCCCTGGACATAAAATGGTCAGATGGCAACCATGGAGACTGGTCAAGCCATTTGCCAAATAGTTAGCATGTGATGGTTGAGCTCACTGCACTGCAGCCATGGCGCCCTCAGACTGGGAGATGTGAGGAGGAAAAAGCTGTGTGGCTTTTGTATCTGAAGATAGCTGGGATGGCCCTACTGCTTCCAGTTGTGCCTTGTCCCCTGATTTTGTTATAAGGAAAGAGCATTGGCTCTTGAAGTCAGACACCATTGTTTCATGGTTATGTGATTCTAAGCACACACTAACTCTCTGGGGCTATTTCCTCATCTCTAGAATGGGAATAACAACTCTTGCCTACATACTTACCAGGTATTTGAGAGCTGATAAGAGAGTAAGAAACAGTGTTTTTGTAAACTGTAAAGGACTGTCTTGCTCTAAGAAAGCACCTTCCTTAGTAGCAGTGGCATCCAGTTGGATTTGGCAGTTGTCACTTTCTTCTGCTTTGGGGTGTTTTCTTAGACTATAAAGAATGCCCTCAGTAGATGTGTGACTTTTGAACTACTTTCCCTGAGCTTTGAGTAAATGCTCTTGTATTTAGGCTCATAGAGGCTGATATGTTAGGGCAGTGGTCGGCAAACTCATTAGTCAACAGAGCCAAATATTAACAATACAACGATTGAAATTTCCTGAGAGCTGAAAACTGACTTCTGTACATGGGCCACGATGTTTCAATCATACTGAACGTGTGCGCCTGCATGTGGTATCTTGTGGAAGAGCTAAAAAGGGGCCAAAGAGCCGCATGTGGCTTGTGAGCCACCATTTGCTGACCACTGTGTTAAGGGAATGAATGTGTTTGGGTATGGTGAGAAATGAGGCTGGAGAGCTAGGTTAAGGCCATATATGAAGGCATTGAATGTTCTAAGGAATATGATCTTTATTCTGGTGGTATATGGAGCCACAGGGTAAAATTTGTACAGGAGTGTACAAATTTTTTAAAAATTTATATTTTTACTGATTTCAGAGAGGAAAGGAGAGAAACATTGATGAGTCATTGATCACTGCCTCCTGCATGCCCCCTACTGGGGATTGGACATGCAATCCAGGTATGTGGCCTGACCAAGAATCAAACCATGACCTCCTGGTTCATAGGTTGATGCTCAACCACTGAGTCACCCTGGACAGGCAAGTTATTTACAGACTTTTAAGTGTACTATCGATCATGTGACCTGAAATAGGGGATGGATTTGAGAGAGATTTAGGAGACAGATTGGATAGGAATTGCTAATTTGGTGACCGACTCAGTAGGAATGTCCAGCTGCTCTTTATGCTTCTGTTTTGGGTTGACAAGCAGGAGGTGAAAATTTCTTTAAATATGATCGGTGACTTCTCTTGGCAGTATTTTTTCTGGCCCCAAATCTTTCTATTTTATTGACAAATTCTTAGCTGTTTATATTCTCAATTGTTAGAGAATTACCTAGATTTTTTAAAGGTCTGAGTTCCACTCTCCCCTATCTCCTAAAGAAGGGGGGTTAGGGCTAAACAGAAAACAGATTTGTTTTTGGAGAAGACCAATTTGATGCTTCTCAGAAAATGTAAATGCTGTTGGAAGTCATTGCTTTGTAAATGACTAGTATAGACAAGAGGCTACCCAGGACAAGTTTCTGGAAATTTCAGTCCCTGGACTGGAGCCAAGATACAGGCCCCTCTGTCCAAATCCAAGCACAATGGGCAATGCTAACACCCCTCAAACTGGGAGGCCAAGCCCTTGCCTGTTTCTCCAACTTGCCCCACTCCATTTGCTTTATGTCCAACAACAGCAAACATTCTAGTGACCCACACTGCCTGGCTTTACGTCCCCATCACAGCCCCTTATCCAAATTAAAGTCAAGCTCAGTTATGACATTTCCAAGAAACCTTTCCTGATTCCTCTTTCCCATAGAGGGAAATGCACCTCTTGGGCTAAGGCTGCCCCTCACCAGTGCTTCTATAGTTAGTTGTTCCTTGTTGTCCTGGATTAATTACTTATCTCCCTCCCTCTTGGACTTGAAAGCAGGGGGCAGTGTTTCTATATATATATATATATTTAAATTTAATAAATCTTTATTGTTCATAATATTACAGTTGTTCCCTTTTCCCCTTTGCTCTCCTCCACCCGGTTCCCACCCCATCCTCTGCCCTTACCCCCCCCCTTACCTGTCCTCATTCATAGATGTACAATTTTTGCACCCTTCTCCCCCTCTGCACCCCCCCCTGAGAATTTTTAGTCCACTCCTTTTCTATGCCCCTGATTCTATTATATTCAACAGTTTATTCTATTCATCAATTTTTTATTCACTTGATTTTTAGATTCACTTGTTGATATGTATTTGTTCATAATTTTTATCTTTGCCTTCTTCTTCGTCCTCTTCTTAAAGAGTACCTTTCACCAAGTACTAGCTTGGTGGTGATGAACTCCTTTAGATTTTTTCTTATCTGTGAAGCTCTTTATCTGACCGTCAATTCTGAATGATAGATTTGCTAGGTAGAGTAATTTTGGTTGTAGGTTCTTGCTATTCATCATAACTTTGAATATTTCTTGCCGCTCCCATTTGGCTTGCATAACTTCTGTTGAGAAATCAGCTGACAGTCATATGGGTGCTCCCTTGTAAGTAATTAACTGTTTTTCTCTTGCTACTTTTAATATTCTTTGTTTTTTGCTCTTGGTATTTTAATTATGATGTGTCTTGGTGTGGTCCTCTATGGATTCCTTTTGTTTGGGGTTCTGTGCATTTCCTGGGCTTGTAAAGTCTGTTTCTTTAACCAGGTGGGAGAAGTTTTCAGTCATTATTTCTTCAAATAGGGTTTCAGTATCATACTCTCTCTCTTCTTCTGGCACCCTCATAATTCTGATATTGGTATGCTTGAAGTTATCCCAGAGGCTCCTTACGCTATATTCATATGTTTGGATTCTTTTTTCTTTTCTGGTTGAGTGTTTTTGCTTCTTTGTATTTCAAATCTTTGATTCTTGTGTTCCTCTAGTCTGTTAGATCTCTTTATAATATTTTTTACTTCAGTCAGTGTATGCTTAATTTTTAGTTGGTACTTCTTCATATCCTCGAGGGTCTCGCTAAATTTTTTTTTTTCTAGAAAATTCTTGAAAAACCTTATAACTGTGGTTTTGAACTCTATATCCAGTCATTTCCTTTCCTCCATTTCTTTTATTTGTGATCTGTTTCTTTGTCTTTGCATTTTGGCTGCTTCTCTGAGTTGATAGAGTGGCTTTGTGTGCTAGGTGTCCTATAGGGCCCAGTGGCTCAGCTTCCCCAGTTACCTGAGGTGGACACTCTTGATGCACCCCTTTGTGGCTGTGTGTACAATCTTGTAGTTAAGCCTTGATTGCTGTTGGTATCACTGGGAGGATTTGACTTCCAGGCCAATTGGCTGTGAAGATCAGCTGTGTCTACTATGGGAGGACTTCTATGCTAAAGACACCCTTATGAGACAAGACTTGCAAAATTTCAAAAGCCTCTGTGCTCAGCTTGGATGGGGTGGTCTCAGGGCGGGACAGACAGCATTGGTTTCCTGTCAGCCCTGCCCTAATAGGCCACCATGTTGCAGTGTCCCATGGTAATCGTTTCAAGTACCTGAGAGAAAGCCGCCCTTGAATTCCGCCTGCTGCCAGACAGTCGTTTCTCCCCCAATGGGTCTGGGTCCCCAGAGTCTCACTTGGAACTGGATTTCAGTGCTCAGGAGCTTTTGTCTCCCTCCTGCTTGAGAAAGCCAGCCACGTACTCAGTTGCTCATCCTCTCCGCAGGCGTGCCTCAGTACCTCTGCCTTGCTCAGTTCCTCTGAGTTTTAGTGTGCTTTTCTCTTTTCTGTCAGTCCAGTTTCAACCCGTATGAGTCTGGGTCCCCAGAGTCTTCCCCAGAACTGGAGTTCAGCGCAGTCGGAAGCCAGTCCTCTCCGCATGCGTGTCTCAGTACCTCCGCTTCCTGCAGCTCCTTAGTCTCAGAGTGCTTTTCTCTTTCCTTCTAGTTGTAGAATTTCCACTCAGCCAACCTTCCTGTGGTTCTGGATGATGTCCCATTTGTCTTTTAGTTGTAGTTTTGAAACTGTGTGAGGTAGCAGCTTAGGTTTTTACCCATGTCGCCATCTTGGTTTCTCTCTGTTTCTTAATCTCTTGTTTTCAGCACAGTGCCTGGCTTACCCTAGTATTCACTATTGAATGAATGAAAGCATATTCTTGTAATTTTTTTATGTCATGTTTAGCCACCGACACCAATGCTAGGGGACTGGCACAGAGGTTCTGGCTAGGTTATAAAGGGGGTGGAGTTAGGCTAATTTGCCAGATTTTTAAACAACCCAACAAATCAATATGCTAAACTTACATTGTAATGTTGACTTACATCCAAAGGTTCACCTTGAATGTTGTTGGGTAAGCCCTTGGATGATTAAGATTGCAATTCAATTCACTACTCTCTTTTATTGTATTCATTGCAGGTACTTTGTAAAATCCCTGACACCAGCATTTTTGGTCTGTGTGGAATCCTCTCCTTTTTGTAGAAATTATCTCCGGGGGAGAAAGGTGCACCAGATAAAGTGACTGAGCCAGGCTGCAGAGCCAGGCCACCTGGATCTCCTCCC
>PVJN01024508.1:0-31066 GCA_004026805.1 Lasiurus borealis | reverse complement strand
AATCCAAAAAAAAGGTGATCTAGGGCTGTTTCACCATACTCCTGGAGAAAAAAAAAAAAAAAAAAAAAAAAAAAAAAAGCCCATGCTGGAAGACTAAGAAATGTCATATCCTTCCCTAGCTGGTGTGGCTCAGTGGAAAGAGCTTTGGCCTGCTGACTGCAGGGTCCAGGTTCAATACTGCATGTACTTAGGTTATAGACTCCTCTCTGGCTGGGGCCCAAGTCACGGCTTGTGCAGTAGGCAACCAATCAAAGCGTCCCTCTCACATATATGTTCCTCTCTGTCTCTTCCTCCCTCTTCTACACTCTCTAAAAATCAATGGAAACATATCCTCAGGTGAGGATAAAAAAAAACAAAAAAAAACATGAAAGGCCATATCCTATGAAAGACACATCTTAAAAATGCCTAAAGAAAGTTGTCATTTTTTCCATGATGAAGGGACTGGAGTCTGTGTTTATGAAAACACATTGGTGACTGGCAGTGGAAGTAGCAGTGGGATGATGGGGCTGGTGCCTTTCCCTGATCAGCCCAGTCATCTCCCACAAAGGAGCAAGAGCGGGCCAAAGGTGTCAGTGGGACATTCTCTGAGGGATCCCAGTATGTGAGAGGGGGCAGGCTGGGATGAGGGACCTTCTCCCCCAGTGCATGAATTTCTTGCACTGGGCCCCTAGTATTTCTATATTACTAGAGACCTTATACATGAAATCTATGCACTTAGGGAAAGTGGAATCCCCAGCCTGGCCTGTGCCCTCTCAAAATGTGGGAGTTTCACAACCAATCACTCCAAAGAGGTAGGCCCTGCCCACCCATCTGAGGCTCCTCAATGGATTGCCCCAAAGACACAGGCTGGAACCAGGGGCCCTGCCTCTGTGTTGCACAGAGCTATAGGATCCCAGGCCTCACTGCACAGAACTGTGGGACCTGCTCTGCACCATGCAGAACCACAGGACCCCCAGACCTTGCAGCATGGAGCCACAGGATTCACCTCCGCACTGCACACACAGCATCAAGCCCCGCCCACCCGTGCACTCCTCCTACACATGTAGCCTCCTGCTGATCACTCATGGTTGTAGTGTGAGGACATCATGGTGTGAGGATGTGACAATCACAAAGCTCTTTTCTTAAGAGCTCTAGAGGCCTGGTTCACGAAATTTGGGCACAGGTGGGTCCCTCCACTGGCTGGCGATCAGAACCTATCAGTGCCATCTTTCCCAGTCCCAATATGGGCCAATCAGGGACAGTGGCTGGTGAGGGACCATGGCAGAAATGTAGGAAAGCTCCAGGAAGTGTTCGGACTATCTCATCCAGTCCTGAGTGGCCGGACCCCAGCAGCAAACTAACCTATTGGTTGAAGTATCTACCCCAAGGTGATCAGTGCATGTCATAGTGACTGGTCTCGGTCCACTGCTGCTTAGTCAGACATTTAGAATATTATATATATATATATATATATATATATATATATATATATATATATATATATACACATACATACACACACACACACACATACACACATACACACACACACACATATATATATATATATTACTGTAAATACCCATTGACACAAGGATCTATATATAATAACTATATCTTCAGATCTTAGAGTAAGCAAAGAAACAAACAGAAAGCAACAAAGGAAAATAAACTGAACATTAAATTCAGTAGAAAAGAAAATATAATTAAATCCTGAACTTGTAGAATTAATAAATAAATTCTTAATAAATAAATTCTCTACACGTTCAGGGTTCCATTTACATTTTATGAAAAAATATTCTATTAGCTGATATTCCTAATTGAAACCTCAACTTTTAGGTAAACTTCTGCTCATGAACCTAAAGTTACCTAACACTAAGAAATAGATACTAAATTCTAACTAGAAACAGCACCTACTAGAATATATTTTTGAAGTTTCTAACACCAATTATGTTTAAAAGGTTTTATCTATTTCCTTTGATACTCAACCTTGATCAATTTTCATTTGAAGAGGTAACTATAAAGTCCCCAGAGTCACTAAAGCAACATAATTAGACACTCAATCACAAATTCATACAAAATGAATTCCCACTTACCAAAGAATGTGATGTGAACATCTTACCTTTTGTCTAAATACATTGATCATTTTAATTACAAATTAAGGGAAAAGTGAAGAAAATGACACTATTCTGTATATAGCATATATTGTATGTGCATATGTATTGTATGCCTTAAAATGATGTTGGCAACAATCAACAATATCATAATGAAATATGAATTGAAAATCCTAAGTATTAATATACATTATCTATGCATTATTTTTATATATACTTAACAACTGTTTTCTGAATATAGAGGGGCTGTTTATTGTAGAAAAAGAACTATGACACTCTTTCTATTATGAGAGTGGGATCTAAATTAGTTGACTGTGGGATTGCCTTGTGGAAATCGTAAAAAGTCTTTATAAACTTGGATAAAATTTGTACTTGGAAATGTGTCCTTTGTCCCAGCTCTAGGATGACAGATAGTTATGTGTGGGTGGGGGAAGTAGTGTCACATAAATGCAATGCAAGGAAAACTCTCAGAGGCTCTATCAGTTTCCTCTGCCTGCAACAGTGGACCTTGAATAAACAACAATGGGCCTTAGAATAAGCCCCTGCCCATTCTCAGAACTAGAGATCTTGAGAAGCAAGATCTTTGGAAGTCCTGGTAAGTCAAGGAAGTCAGACACAAGGCCAATATGGCCATACTGGAAAACTCATAGGGTTGTGCTACTTTTTTAATATACTTTTCCTCCATTTCTTCACTACACTATAAAGTTTTCATTTCATTAAGATTCACAAAAATGTATTATTTCTATTTAGTTCTGTTTAGAGAAAATGAAACCAGTGAGACCTGCAGTAACAGGGAGAAGTAGATGTGAAAGTACAACAGGTCACCCAAAGAGATGGCTGGGCAGCAATCCAGAGGTGGTAACATCTGAGTTTATAAAGACAGTTTGCGAATTTTCAGCAATTGGAAAATGAGATGGTCAAAGGAAGGAAGGAAAGAGGAAAGAATGGATATGGATTGAAGGATTAAAGGAAGAAAGCCTGGATCCTGCTCTGAGGTAGGAAGACTTTGTGTGAGGACCTGCATTCCCAGGTATTGAAAGGAGAGGTTGTAACCTGGAACCTGGGGAACTTGAGATTTCATAATGTAACTTAAAGTATAAGTGTATTGCAACATCTACTTTTTAACATAGACAAGGAAAGTCCCTTCTTTAAAACAAACAAAAAGACAAATAAACTGTGCTTCCAAATTTTATTCAAAATATAAATGTGAATTCAATTAGTTTTATTCAGATTGGGGACCAGTATTGTGCAGGGCCATTAGTCATAATGAGGAATAGTGATCTGTAGAATCATAGTATTAAGAGGTGTGCATGAATGGGAGGAAGTGGGAAGGGATAGGTGGACAAAAGCAGAATGATAAAAATGTCTTTGCATATTTTTTACATATTACCTAATTCTTAACCAGGCTTCTGCATTTATCTAAGGGTATTTAGACAGCATTCTTCTATTTTTGATGTTTCTCTTCACACTGACAAATCAATGTCCCGACTGCTGGATAATTGAGAGAATAAGCCACCTCAAATTATCTACTTATTTACTTATTTATTTACTTATTTTTGGTAATCCTCACCTGAGGATATTTTTTCCATTGATTTTTAGGAAGAGTGGAAGATAGAAGGAGAGACAGAGGAAAACATTGATGTTAAAGAAACACATCAAATGGTTGTCTTCTGTATGGCCCCTGACCAGGGCCAGGGAAGAACCTGCAACCCAGGTAACCAAACCCGGGACCCTTTGTTCCGCAGGCAGATACTCAATACACTGAGCCAAACCGGCTATACAAGATTTATTTTTAACTTATTATATTTTTATAATAATCTTTACATTTTAATATGAAGAACTTCAACAATCTGTGATGGTTTAAAGTTAAGCATTTCAGAGACAATGATGTATTTCATAAGGAAATTGATAATCATTTTTTTCCTATAGATGAAAGAAAACTGTGTAGATGTCACTTCTCTCAAAGCCTTAAGTATCCACATCTCATTGACACAAACCTTATCTGAATGTCCCTGAAAGGATGATTTGGTATATTTTTTCTATAAAATGGATTGAAATATTAAATTCAAGACAACCCCAGATCTAAAAACATTTTGGAAACTAAGTGGCTGACTCTCCAAAACTAAGATGTATTGGCCTGTCTCAGAGGCCACAGCCCTCTAGCAGGTACTTGTCAGATATAATGGGGGATTGTTCACAAATCTAAAATGAGCATAAAAGATGGGGCTTAACCATTCTGCCCATGCACATAAAGATGGTGTGGAATTTGAAACATTTATTCTGTCTTGCTCTTTCTTTGCCTTAAAGCCCAATATATTTATATATCCTGAACTATATAGATAAAGAATTAAAACTAATTTTGTTATAGTTTAAACTAGAGGCCCAGTGCATGAAATTCGTGTATGGGGGGGTGTCCCTCAGCTCAGTCTTCATCCTCTCCAATCTGGGACCCTCATCTGAGCTCGGCCTATATGGGCAGTTGGACATAAACTCTTTCAATCCAGGACTGCTGGCTCTCAACAGCTCACCTGCCTGCCTGCCAGACTTATCACCCCTTAAACACTCCTCTGCCAGCCTGATTGACACCTAACTGCTCCCGCGCCAACCATATTGTCGCTAACTGCCCTCTCCTGCCAGCCTGGTCACCCCTAACTGTCCTCCCCTGCAGGCCTAGTTGCCCCCAATTGTCCTTTCCTGCTGGACTGGTCACTTCTAACTGCCCTCTCCTGCAGACCTTTTCTCTCTCAACTGTCCTCCCCTGTAGGTCTGGTTGCTCCTAACTGCCCTCCCCTGCAGGCTTGGTTGCCTGTAAATGCCTTCCCCTGCCAGCTGGTCACCCCTAACTGCCCTCTGCTGCAGGCTGATGACTCTCAACTGCCTCCCTTGCTAGCCATCTTGTGTCCAAAAGGGGGCAGCCATATTTTGTGTTGGAGTAATATTCAATTTGCATATCACCTCTTTATAATATAGATGGGTGCTACTATAATAAAATTATTACTTATTTTTATTTGAGAAGAACAGATGTGACAAAATATCAACCACTTTTTAGGGATTTCCACTTTTTTCTATGTTATCACAGAATTTTAAAATGTGACATCATTTTCTTTTTAAAATTTTTTCTTAGTATCAACCTGTGAATCCTTTGCATATTGGTGGATATATAGACATAAAATATCAAATTAAATAGTGTCTACTTCTAATCTATTCCTCCTTCCTGACACTTATGTTAATGATCAACTCATTCTTACTCTTTGATTATTAAGGAAAATACAGTTACTGCAGATATGCAGAAAGAGTTAGATATTTAATCTAATACAATTTAGGAGAAATTGTGTTTACTACTGGCTAAAAAAAAACATCTTTTTCCAGTATTCTGCTAAAACAGAATACTTTGTTATTTAATAACTTTTTCTTTAATTTTATTATTAGAGTCACTCCAAATAATTGGAAAAAAACAATATCTGTGTTACAATGGAAATATATTAATCACATTGTTTTACTTATATAAAACATTAATCATTTCAAAAAAGGAGAATTCATACTCTGATGTTTTAACCATATTTTCTGAGGGAATATGCATGTTAATAAGCTATGAGCATTACTCTTAAAGTATTCTTGGGCTTCTTGGGGGTTGGGGTATGTAGATATAACAATGCAAGCTTCTAAGGGCACAGAATTCCAAGAGGTAATATAGAGGGCTTCACTAAAATTGATAACTGACACTGTCTAGAAGTGGGATGGAAAATGAAATCAGGTCACAGAGAATATTAAGGATAAGAAGGATTGTACAAACCTCCACATTTTTTTTTTATTTTACCTCCCCATTCTCTGCTAGATGAAGAACCATTTCTAGGTCTAGGGTATAATAATTATATTATTATAATTATTATAATATATATATATATTATAATAATAATATATTATAATATATTATTATATAATTATAATTATATAAATAATTATATAATATATTATATAATTATTATAATATATAATTATAATAATAATTATTATATTATTATATAATAATAAATATATATATTATATATATAATTTAAGTTTTAAAATACATTTGGCATGAAGTCTCCTATTTTGACTCACAAGAGTCTCTTATCTTTACTCAAAGGAGTAAAATTACTACTTCAATTTAACTAAGGTTAAATTTTTCATTGACCTCCCAAGAATAGTGTTTTAAATGTACTTGATGAGAAACCTTGAGTAAATGAATTGTTGACACAAGTACTTTGAAAATGCAAAGTACTTAATTTATTTATAAAGATAAGGGAAATCTAGAGATAATGGAATAGCTTTATTTAACTCCTATCTTACATCCTATCAACTTCATGAAGTTGCATTTCTCTATCACTTCATTCAATAGAGCAAAGAGCTTTCTAATAGCACACTAAAGTTTTATTTTGGATTTTATTGTAGCACTAAAGGCCTGGTGCATGAATCATGAATGGGTGGGGTCTGGCTAGCCTGCCCAATGGGAGCCATTGGCTGGACCAGTTGGAGGGAGGGGCCACAGGCCATCGGCCACCTGGCCCCATCCCCAATTGAGGTGTTGGGGGGCTGATCAGGGGCCAGACTGGCCTGGGGAGAGGAGGGATTATTGAAGCCTGGATCAGGCTGGTTGGCTGCCACAGTGAGCATCAAAGCCACCTGCCTGTGTACTTGTTGTTCTGGACATTTTGCTTTTCTAGTCACTAGGCTTTTATATAGAGAGAGACGTAGCTGTATAAATTAGAGGATGCACACTTTTGAGAAAATTGCACATATTAATATCTAGTTTTAGATAACTGCATTAATTAATTAAAGATATAGCTATATTAGAAATGGGAGCTAAGTTTTTATACAAAGTTGTATTAATTTACTATAGACTCTAACCTTATTGTTCTACTTGTAGCACATTAATTCATATATAAAGATGGTCATCCCATTATTAATTTAGGAACAAATCTGGAAGCCTTTCACTTTGTAAAAGTTATCTTCAAAAGCTAGCCATGGGTGATTCTAATATCTTGTACTTAAATTATTAAATTAAAACCATAGCACATTTTCAATCAATGTTTAGTGGTTATTTTTTTTAATGTATGTTTTATGTACACTAATTTAAAATTAAATTCCATTTTCTTTCATTCATTCCTCAAATCAAAAGATTTTTAGCAATCACTAATTTAATAAAATCATTTTAGAACTGCATTTAGAATTTCATTTTAGAGTGAAATTAAGCTTTTCCCTTTTCAGATTAAATATACAATCAGCAGTGTGAGTTTAAACCCTGAGCCATAAGCAAAAGTATTAGAAAGAACTCCTCCTTCATTAGCTAGAAAATAATTAGGGGTTGAGGAAAATGGTAACAAGGGGCTTTGAGGGCAAATGGTAAAAGGATAATTTTCTTTTTATTTCATTATTATAAGAATGATCTTTGAACCAAAGAAACTATCAAGGATCAATATGCCATTGAATTATGAAATATTAATAAAATCTCACAAAACATTTATTTTTAGCTAAGAAATTTTGTTCTGCTCTTCTAGCTGCAGACCTTGTTAGGTTTATTTTCTGAAACAAATCTGCATGAAGGGCAGGGATGACATTAGTATTCTATAAATTATGTTGTAATACCATCTTCAACTTTTCAGTCTTTCTCTTGATTAAAAAATAAATCTGAAAAATAGACAACTGAAGTCCAATCAGAATCATTTTATGCTTTATTCTACCAAAGCTGAGAGAACTTTCTGTTTATGGGACCAAACTGCATTTTCAGTATTATCTAACTCTCCTTTTCAGTGGTCAGCCAGATGTTTCAAGGTGCCCCATTCTACATATCCTGTCAGGTTTCTGATTCTGCCTCATTCTTCCCACACTATCTAAAACATTCTCTAAACCAGTGCCTAAAAAGTGGGCAGATGGAGCAACAAAGTCTTATAGATACTTATAAACATGAACATTAATTCTACTTTAGTCAGGCACAACAGTTATAGAAATAATGTTTCTTTTACTGCTTTGTCAATTTCATTATTAAAATTAAAAACCACTACATATTTAAAGAATTAATTTTTGACAAAAAATATAGACCGTTCTTATGAATGATTCATTTTTAAGAAAAATGTAGTTTTCTAATGTTGTATAATAATATTTATAACTCAAAAATTCTAGCAACACAATATTGAAGTAATTATGTTCTTTCAGTGCTTCACCCTGTTGTCAAGTATAACAATGATAAAATTGAGTGGGCAAATATCTATCTTTATTCTTTGTTCATCATTTCTTTACATTAATATTATTTTTTAAATATATTTTATTGATTTTTTCACAGAGCGGTAGGGAGAGGAATAGAGAGTTAGAAACATTCATGAGAGACAAACATTGATCAGCTGCCTCCTGCACACCCCCCACTGGAGATGTGCCAGCAACCAAGGTACTTACCCTTGACTGGAATCGAACCTGGGACTCTTCAATCTGCAGGTCAATGCTCTATCTACTGAGCCAAACCAGTTAGGGCTACATTAATATTCTTGATTACTCATAGTTACTACCTGAACTAACTCTGAGCTCCAGTGATCATATTCTATCTTAATAATCCACAATACTTCTTATTCAACTTTAGCTTTTAAAATTCTCTCACATTTATTACTACTGTCTATTATTATTATTATTATTATTATTATTATTATTATCATATTTAGCACTGTAGCCTCAATTAACCTCTGGCTAGTTTCTAATGTTTCACTTTTTTTTTTCTGATGTGTTTATAAAATCCAATATAGTTTAATTGCAAACAGAGGTAATTGCAAGGACTTTACTTATTCACATTATTTGCACTGATTAGTTATTATTGAATTTTTATTATGCAGTAAATAATTATTGACAAATGTGAAGATAAATGAATTTTTGCCTTTTCTCATTAATATTTACACTTTGGTACAATGAAAAAGTAATACATAAAAAAAAGATAAGTGATATAATAGAAATGAAATGGCAAAGCAGAGGAAGGAGCAACCAATTTTGCCTCTGTGAATCAGAGAAGTATTTGAGTTGAGTTTTGAAAGGAGAAAAGTATATCACCAGGAAGGGAGAGTTTTGGGAAGGAGTGGATAAAGACAAAGGTAAAAGTGATATACATTAGTGTATGGATTTTTACAATGATTTTATTACTGCTTAGAGGCCAATAATTCTGCTTTCGTTGTGAAATATGTTCGGAACTGTTGAATGTGCCTGCCCTTTACATGAAATGAGAAGCAGAATTATGTATGCTTTATAGTACTGACCACAAGAGTGAATAGATTGCAGAAATAAATAATTTTCAGTATCAGAAGGATATAATGACAAGCCAGTTTATTCAATATGGATTCTAGCTGTGACTCAGATACTAATTTGCTTACACTAAGGAATTGGTTTTTGGTTATCAGAAGACACCTTTATATCTAGTTTTACATTTAAAATGACTGGCTTACCAAACTAGATTTAAAGAACATTTGAAAATTATATATATCACAGTTTATTCTACTTATTTTAATAAATGTTAATATATTAATATTCTCATATAAGAAAAAAGTAGTTTTACACAATGGATCTTTTGGCTTACAAGTTGAGTACTTTTCTACTATTAGTAACAGCCTTTCTAAACGTCAGTGCTCTCGGCCTTCCCAGTTTCTGCCCATCGGTAATGTGCTGGTAACAGAGAGGTATTGATGTTGGGGTGTATCAACTTTGTTTTTTTAGATATCTTTGTTCTCTGCTCTGTTGAATCACTTTAATTACTTATGTTCTCATAGATTTCATGTTTTGTTGGCAGAATGTGAGCAGTATTTATTCACTGGTTGTGACAGAGCTCGGTGCAAAGATTCCCTTTCATAACCATTCTCTTTTGCTACTTTTAATATGAGCATGTTAGAAATTCATAATTTTCCCCTTTACCTATATAAGTTTCTAGTCACTGGTCTTTAAGTGATTTAGTGATGTGCCAAGCATGTATATTTTAAGGTGAAAGAGCTGGTATTGAATATGATGCAATGGGCAACACTGCCACAAAATAAAGAATTTAAATTAAAAAAATAAAGCCCATCTGGCAACTGCCAGTATCAACAGAAAAGAATCACAACAAGGAGAACAGGACAAACTCTTCAAAAGAAAAAAAGAACACAGGAAAAAGAAACGTGGCAATTGAATTTTGGGGCTGTGCTTTCATTCTCATGATATTTCTCTTTGAAGTGGGGGTAGCTCTAGGCAAAGATTTAAATGTTGGCTAGAACGATATTTTTCCCTGTGGAATGTCGCTGACTAAAATCCAAATTCAAGCCCATTGTAATTTCCTTGCACAATCCAACATATGGAGTGGCAGATTTGTGCAGGATGGTGTTATGCAGATGTAGGATGGTGATGATGCTACACTGGGAAGCTGAAGATAGTATCTAGGGATGTTCAAAGCTACCAATTTCACTCCTTGTTTTGAATACTGTAGAAATAAATTAAGTTTGAGAAATGATTGTACATGGAGGAAAATAGAATAAAACATTGAAATATTCAATGGTCAAATGAATCCTGAAAACAAGTTAGGCTAACAAAGAACCAGACTAATTACAAGTCAGAGTTGGTATGCATCAGAAAGAAGACAGGGCATTTGAAAATGATTCTTTGCAATAGCTGATCTCATTGATAACATTCAGATTGTATGTCTAAGTTGATGAATTAGAAGACAGAGAGAAATAAAAATAAAAACAATTAGGACATCACTGATTTTTTGAAAGCATGTTTTCAAGAATTTTAATAAGATATTACTTAAAATTCTAGAAGTATGAGATATCTTGATATAAAACAGTATAAATCTATATAATTAAGAATAAAGAGAAGTCTGTGTAAACAATAGGCAAAAAATAGGCTATTAGGATGACCTCTTAATAGGGAGACTATCTGATGACTTTATGAAATTCTTAAGGGAAGAACTGAGATTTGTCATTTGAAACAATATTTAGAATACTTGTCTACCAAAATTCACATTTAGATCACTCACAAGGCAAAAGGCTGAAGATCTTTACTTTCAAACTCTTTATTCATTCATTCAAGGAATATTAATTTATAACCATGAACCAAATATCAACATAATAATAATGACTATTTTAATAAGTTCAATGTCAAGGTTACAGAGAAGGCACTGTAATTTTTGCATTATAATTAAGCATTAAAAATGCTATTTTTCCCTTTGAGAATATCAAATAATCTATAATAATAAAAGGGTAATATTCTAATTATGCTAGATGTCCTTCTGGACAAAGCCAGGGTCAGGGGGAAGCCAGCGCAGTTCCCGGTGCCAGAGGGAAGCCGATGCCTGCAGCCAAAGAGAGGAAGGCCTACTCTTGTATGCATTTCGTGCATTGGGCCTCCAATCTAAAATAATAAAAGTTTAATATGCTAATTAGACTAGACATCCTTCCAGACATCCTTCCAGATGACCTTAGGGATGAAACCAGGGCTGCAAGAGAAGCCCGGGTCCTGGGTACCAGAGGGAAGTCAGTGTCGGCAGTTAGGGGAAGGAAGGCCTACTTTTGCACAAATTTTATGATCAGGTTTCTAGTAAGCTACAAATTCAAATATAATTTTATACTGGTAAAGCCAAAAGAATGTTTTCTGTTTTTGTTTTAGTTTCAGTATGAGTTATCTTAAGGATGCTTTAGTATAAAAAGCCAGGCATAGAATTAGCCTCAAATTTTAGTGTTAAATATTATCTTTACTTAGATATATTAAGCCCATACTAGGTGTACCGGTTAATAATTCAGATTTCGTAATCAAAGAAAACAGGATAATTTCAAGAGAAAGATCAAAAGTGTTTTATTCAAAGTAATGTCCATTGCTAGCTACACATTTGCCCATCTTTCAGGTAATTGTTTGATACTGTCCCAATAGAACTTTTCTTGTTTTGAGGCAAACCATTCAGAGACTGAATTTTCCTCTTCTTCATAATTTTGAAGTGCTGCTCAGAAAATGCATGTGCCATTGATCAGAACAAGTGGTGATCTGAAGGAGCAAGGTCTGGTGAATATGGTGGGTGGGTTAATATTACCCAGGCAAGATCTTTTTTAATATATTTTATTGATTTTTTTTTCTTTTTTTACAGAGAGGAAGGGAAAGGGATAGAGAGTTAGAAACATCAATGAGAGAGAGACATCGATCAGCCGCCTCCTGCACGCCTCCTGCCTCCTACTGGGAATGTGCCCGCAACCGATGTATGTGCCCTTGACCGGAATCGAACCTGGGACCTTTCAGTCCGCAGGCCAATGCTCTATCCACTGAGCCAAACCAGTTTGGGCCCTGGCAAGATCTTTTAAAGTGTCTTTAACTGGTTTTGAAGTGTTGACGGTGCATTATCATGAAGCAAAATTACTTTGCCGCGTCTTCTGACCCATTCTGATCTTTTACAAAGCGTGGTTCAAATTGATTATTTGTTGTTGGCCATGATCAGTATTAAGGGTTTCATGCGGTTTTAAAAACTCACATTACACCATACCTTCCTGATCCCACCAAACACAGAGCATTGTCTTCTTTCCAAAGTGATTTGGCCTTAGAGTTGATGTTGATAATTGACCTGGATGAGCCCATGATTTGTGCATATTGGATTCTCAAAATAAATCCACTTTTAATTGCCAGTCTTTTTTGATGCAAAAAGACTTTCTTTTGTGCCATTGAAGCAACATTTTACTGATGACATTTTGGTTTTTCATTTGTCTTTTGATAAGTTGATGTGGCACTGATTTTTCTTGCTTTAAAATCTTCCCCATTGCTTGTAAAGGATCCAAAATTGTTTGTTGAGCAACGTTTAATCTTTGTGCAAGTTGTTTTTGAGTTTGACACACATCTTTATTCAATAATTATTGTTGCCCTAACTGGTTTGGCTCAGTGGATAGAGCATCATCAGCCTGAGGACTGAAGGGTCCAAGGTTCTATTCTGGTCAAGGGCATGTACTTTGGTTTCTGGCACATCCCTAGTAGGAGGTGTGCAGAAGGCAGCTGATGGATGTTTCACTCCCATAGATGTTTCTAACTCTCTATCCCTTTCCCTTCCTCTCTGTAAAAAAAAAAAAAATCAATAAAATGTATTAAAAAATAATGCTTATAATTGTTGATATTCAAACTTTTTCAGTTGACCTTGACATTCTTTGTCTTTCATATCAAAATCATAACTTTTAAAGCATTTAAACCAGCATTCACAAGTATCTTGAAATGGAGCATGTTCACCATAAGCTTCCTGAAGTATACAATAACTTTCAGCAGCATTTTTCTCTAAAATAATGAATTAAAACTTCCCACAAATGCTTTTTTTTTTCCTTTTGGAATGAAATTGAACATTTTTAAGTGTAAAAATATATATGATGTTAACACTTTTAGAAAATTTGACATATAAAGTTTTGAAGCTTTTGTCAATACAACAAAACAGCATACATATCAAATCGCATATATATCAACATATGTGTAACCCCATTTATTGAAAAAAAATCCACATTATTAACCAGTACAACTGGTACATATTGAGCTAAAATTACATAGAGTCTAAAATTGCATAGAGTCTAAAACTCCAACCTTCCCATATAAAAAAAGATGCTTGGAGAATGAAAAACAATTCTGTGGAGCCCCTTTCCACGTCCTGCGTGGTTCAGGGTTCCCAGTTCAGGGTTCGGGTTCTGAAGGAGGCCGCACGCAAATGAAATGAGAGACTAGAAAACATTAATTTGACGATTTGGGGGGCCAGGTGGGAGCCTGCCTCTAGTGCAGCGGTTCTCAACCTGTGAGTCGCGACCCCTTTGGGGGTGGAACGACCCTTTCACAGAGGTCGCCTAAGACTATTGGAAAACACCTATTTCCCTTGGTCTTAGGAACCAACACACCACTCCTCGGTGTAGCAAAATGTAGCAATGTAGTTTACTGTTGTCATATTAAGACTATTACCCATGATATACCATGATTCAAGACAAAATTTTATTTATTTGTAATTAGAAATAAATATTTCACAATATATAATTACATATTGTTTTTTTGTGATTAATCACTATGCTTTAATTATATTCAATTTGTAACAATGAAAATACATCCTGCATCTCAGATATTTAAATTACAGTTCATAACAGTAGCAAAATTACAGTTATGAAGTAGCAATGGAAATAATTTTATGGTTGGAGGTCACCACCACATGAGGAGCTGTCTTACAGGGTCGAGGCATGAGGAAGGTTGAGAACCACTACTCTAGTGGAAAGGACTACCACTTTCTGGCCTTTTTCTCCCTTTATTAAGGCTTTGGGACACACCCCTAGCCTTTAGGCAGGAAATAACAAAAACAGAAATTAACATGAAACAAACAGGTAGAAGTTGCTTCAGCCAACGTTTTCAACTAAACAGTGAGTAATTAGCTCTGACCTTTCAGAGCAATTAAGGTTGACCAGCCTTCTGGTTTCCTGTTTACATCCATTTTAGTAAGAACAATGTTTGGTTTCCAACACAATTATTTTAAGAAAAAAATAAAAACTGTTAAAACAATAAAGAATTATGCATGTTTTTAACCTTAAGATGAGGGAAAAAACAACAACAACATATAAATCTCTAAGTTTTGTAAGTGTATTTTTTAACTTATAAAACCAATATAAACAAAAATACATATTACATGTATACTATGGTGACATTTTATCCTTACCTAATTGGTCAGGTAAAAAGTCCTCAGTACTTAAACGTCTATATAAATTAAAAGTCACATTATTATTAAATTTTAACATTGTGCACATTTCTTTACACAATTACTTATTAAGGTAAGTATATACTCCAACTATTTTGCTTACATTATTTGCAAAAATATCCAGGATATTTTCAAATAAATCTCTTTTTATTTTTTACAATTATGACTTACATAAATATGCTCTAATATTGAAATTTTTCTTTCAACCTCTATTACACATCTAAATTCAGCAATTCTTCTACTCAGTAACTATTAATTTAATGTAATTGTGTGTTAGTCTTATTTTTAGACATAGATATTAAAGAAAGGAATAAGGCAAAATTTTGCCATTATAAAGCTTAATTTTACTGACAGAAAGCAAATAGATAAACAAATGTATAATATAATGTCAGGTATTGGTATATTTATGCAACTAATAAAATATCATTGATGTTTCTATCTCCCTCTCCCTTCCTCTCTGAATTTATCTAAATTCCTACTTCAGGAGTTTACCTAAATTCCTACAATCTATTTAAAGGAATAGATTATGGGGCCTCATACAAAAGGGATATACATGGTGTGACGAACAGTTTGTCCACCAGTTTTGAAGAAAATATGAAAAGCCATTTCTTGATTCAACTTTCAAGAAAAGCTAATAGTATGCCATTAAAACATTAAAAAAGAGTATGAGATAAGGCTTTAAGTGGCCATATATATGATCTCTTCAAACATTCCTGTCAAATTAATCTTAGAGATTTAGTTTCACATGTGAAATGAGAACAGTGATTTCTTTCTCACATTGTCAGAATTAAAAAGTGATTAGAAACTTGGCATACTGGATGCACTCACCAAAATGTAGTCTTATCCTGGTTATCATTATGGCTTTTGTTGATTGATTATGATATCTAAATTATTATCATCAATTGAACAACACTTATTCACCATCAAAATGTTCCAAGCAGTATTTTAGTCATGAAAGTTCATTAGTCAAGAGTTCTAATACTTCTGTTGTCTCAAAGCTTAACTTCTGCATTGGATGAAAAATAAAATAAAACTTGAAGAAAACTGGAAAACACTATTTTACAAGAACAAGATCAAAGGCACTTCTGGTGAAAAACAATAATGGTCTTGACTTGATTGGAGTAGAAGAAATCTCTTGGGATGCAATTAATAGACAAAAAAAAAGTGGGTTTGTGGTTGATTATTCAACAAGCCAATGGATTTAAATCCTAAGAGTTTCAGAGAATGACTTTTAGAGTTTTCTTGGGAGAGATTTAGGTAAGTGATTAACTTCGTATCTTATAGAACTTTATGGGATGCCAGGATGCTGTGACCAACTCTCAGTATCTTGAACAGGTAATATTTTCACTCCGTTTATTTCCAGTTCTCAGAATACAGTTTCATGTTTCTTTGCTCCTTAAAAGAGAAACTCCTGCAGACATATTTGTTCTCAGTGTAATAACCTATTTAAGTTTTCAAACATAAATACTAGAGGTCCCCTATATTTTAAAATAGGTAGTAATTTTATTGATTGACAGTAACCTATAACTTGGCCTCCAAATTAAATGTCTTTCTTTATTAATGTATATTATTTTAAGTGATTTAAGCATTGGGGTTTGAATAATTATAAAGCTGGATGATTTCAATCATTTCACATAGTAATCATGAAAGGATTTTGATTTTATCATGCTTAAATATGAACATTATATTAATTCAGAAAAACAGAAAAATCTGATAGTTCAATATAAATGGCCCAGGAACAAGTCTTTGAACACTGAGTTTTTTTTAGGTTTATTTACTGAAACCCCAAACTTTGATCCATAAGGAAATGAGGAAGAAAAAGTAAAATGAGGGTGAAAGGTAGAATTGGGTAATGTAACAGATTGTTTGGTTGAACTTGTGCAAAAAGGGTACCGATTATCAAATATTCTGATCTTTGTCACAAACTGTAACATTAGAAACCACTAATCCCTAGCCTTAGCCTTCCTCTGCACTTGACATTCCAATCACTATATTAGCATAATTAATATTTATTTGATGAAAAGTTTTGCATTTCTTTTCTCAAGTGACCTCTGCATTTTTTTTCAATAAGGCAGAAATTATTATGAAAATTGAATTCCAGTTGTCTCTTATGAACTGGATTTTTTATTTGCATCAGAGGGAAAATTTTGCATTTAGGGTATTTGGGGTCCTTATTACTCTGTTTCTGTATTTTGTCATAGGGATTGTATGATCCTATTTTTCATTGTGTCTTCATTTGAAATTTATAACATCCAAGCTAAAATGTTCTCTTAGTTTAGATTTTCTATAATTCCCTGACATGCCATCACCTCCAGCATGTAGAGAACACTGAAGATAAGGCACTAAGAACTGCAGGGTAGTAGAGTTACTAGAAACATTGTCAGGTTTTCACATTGGATTCCAAGTGAATAGTCCCATTTATGGACCTCTAGACCCTTATAAATAATAACAGGAAGCTTACTTGTTTTGTTCTTAAATACTCAACAAATTACTGAGTACTGCTCTCATTTATTTAATTATCAATTGTAGTGACTGAAATCACCTTGAGTATTAGTAAGAAATTTTATTTCACATGCACTGAATAAATGGACTACAAACTTTTAAAAAATCAGTAAAATATATTAAATATAGTCATCCTATTTCAAATATTAAAAATCAATTCTGTGATAGTATGTAGAAATTAAACAGCTTTTTTTCAACAGTAATCAGATATTAGGTTTAAATGAATTCATTTTTGTAATCCTTATACTGCCAAAAATTTCTAACAGTGATTGTTACTTTTAAAATTTATAACAAAACTTTGTTTTCATAATATAATAAGTAAATATAGTGCCCAAAAGATTGTCAGTTACTTTTAGTAAGAATTATATTGGAAAAATAAATGCCAGTTACTTCCTTTTCAGTGGTTCTCAATCTTTTTTAATGCTGTGACCTTTTAATACAGTTCCTCATTTTGTGGTGACCCCCAATCTTAAAATTATTTTGTTGCTACTTTATAACTGTAATTTTGCTACTGTTAATGAATCATAATGTAAATATCTGTTTTCCAATGGTCTTAGGTGACCTTGCTAGCAGTTTTCAACCTGTGGGTTGCGACCCACAAGTTGAGAACCGCTGCTGTAGAGCCTAAGACCATCAGAAAACACAGGTAAATATTCTGGGATTGGTATTTCATCTCAATGTTCTGTACACATACACACAAACTCACACACAAGTAAATAAGTATATTTTACTATAGATAGAATATGTGTATATTTAAGTTTATGTGTGTAAAAATATATTCCACTTACATAATTTTAATAATGTTGGTACATGATCAAATAAAGTAAGGTAATTAGGGTGAATTAAGGAAAAACTTACATATATTAGTCATAATTACAACTGCAAAAAAAGAAGATATTAACACATTTTATTGAGTATGTAATGTATGTAATGTCAGTATGTAAGATATTACTTTTATCTCTTTAAAAAAACTTTCTTTCCTTTTTTTGCAAGTCGTTAAGGAAATGTATTCTTATATTTTGTAGCACTTTATATACAACTTTAACTGTGATGGTTATTCCTGCTATTTACCCTCTTTATTCCTAAGAAGATCTGAGTACAAGTTAAAATCAAATCAATATTAGACACCAACAAACACATACACACACTTATGATAAAATGAATGCATGTGATGTATATGGGGTATGATTTTCCCAACCTCCTATTCATTGCCTTCCAAATCTAACACTGAATAGTTTTGGGCAGACAAATTAATGATTTATTAGATAAGCTGGTTCAAAATAGAAATAAATCCAGGTATGTACTACGCCAGCACAGCTAAGGGTTTGGCAAGCCTGAGGGAGGGCCGGCCATGGATGAAGAAAAGGCAGATAAAGAGAATAAGCTGGGTCTAGGTGGATCTTCTGTGCCTGTCTGAGACCACAGAGCAGATCCAGACTGCAAGCTGAGCCTTTATTTTATAGTCAGAGGCAAATAAGGTAATTTACAATGTTCTTGTAAGTTTCACTTGTTTTGGCAGCACTTGCTGTACCTCCTACAGCCCATTAGCTAACCAGGAAGGATCTACAAAGTGTCATAAGGTCAAGCTTAATTATGCTAAAAGGGCTGTGCCCTCTAAACTAGGACTTGTTTGCGGCTTTGCCAGCAGGTCAGTCTGAGGCTTAACCTTATAACTGCTCCCTACATAGATATGGTTGGATTTGAAGCCCTAAAGCTTTTATAATATGCACACACACATACACACACACACAGACACACAATATATGTGTGTGTATATATATATATGGATATATAGATATATGTATATATCCGTGTATATATATGTATATACACACATAGAGCATATATATATATATACATATATAAACACACATACAGCATATATACACACAGATGCACACACACACACTTAGTGGCCAGATTATTATGATCTCTGAACAAATAATAATCTGGCTATTCAGTGTATATTCTATATAATAAAAGGCTAATATGCAAGTTGTCTCCTTGACCAGGAATTAGAACAACAGGCATGCTGGCCAACCACCCATGTACCCTCTCCCTGGCCAGGATGGCCAGACCCCACCCATGCACAAATTCATTCACTAGGCCTCTAAGATATATATAAACACACACACACACACACACACTGATCTCTGCATTCAGAGATCATAATAATCTGGCCACTCACTGTATATATAATATATATATATATATAACCAGGGATGCCCTCATTGTGAAAAATAATTCAAAATTACTAATTGAAAATTATGAACAAGGTCTTGAAAAGAGCATGCATACTCAGAGATCCTAAAACTCAAGCTTGAGTAGATTCACCACAATCTATAACAGTGTTTTATGTTCTACTCAGCAACTGCCAGGTTATTATTTATCATATACCTTATCCTTTTGTCTATAGCTATTGTCTTTATAATGCATCATGATAACACAAATAATCAGAGATTAGTCTTCCTGCATTTTCCTGCCTACAATGGGCACATGGCCACTGTGAAGACATGGATGGGCTTGGGGTTATCAATAGCAATCTGATATTTAGAAGTTTCCAGACAGAATTTCTGTGATGCATTGAGACTTGGGAAATTTGTCCTTCTCTAAGATCACTGTGAACTGTGTCCCAAATAACAGTTCATAAATGTAATTAAGTTAGATCACTAGGTTTTCTTATTTTTAATACCCAAGAATTATGTCAGAATGTCTTCTCAGACAAACAGAATTGATGTTTTCTTTAATTTGCATACAATTTTCACCATGTTTCATATTTACTGCTCTTAAAAACTTTACTAACAACATAACCCCTTACTGTTCTTTCTCATTGATTTTTCAGGCCAAAAAAGGAAATGGTAATTTTTTTAAACGCAACCGTATCTTTACACAGTTCTTCACTAAATGACTCAAAGTTTGAAAAATATTATCTGAAACAAATCCCTTCTGATCTGTAAGGATAGGTTGATGGGATGTATTTATTAAAGTCTGAGTGGAGATTAAACTCCGAAAGGTTAAATGACAAGGTTAAGTGTCTAATTTTGCAGCCCTTTCATACCTGGTGAGTGTTGAGGCTTCCCTAATGATAGGATTAAATACGGTTCTAGCTACAAACAGTTGCTTGTGTTTCCTGGTAGGTTAGCCTCCATATTCTGTGCTTATCACAAGCAGAAAGGAAATAACTTTCCGGGCCTTTTGTGAGTATTTGAAAATGCACAGACTTTAGGGAAATCATATTTTCTTGAAGGAAATGAGGCATGACCAATCACACAAAACGTGAGAAAATCCCTTGATAGATGACCTTTGCCACATGTAAAAGAAACTGTTCAGGGGCTGAGGTTTCATGGATTTCATGCATGGAAATCAGATTTTCTGGCCACCAGTGCTGTTCAGTAAATAAATAATCCATCATTGTGTCAAACAGTTGAAACATGGAGATACCAGCCTTGCTATCTGAATAGACGTTTAGAGACAGTAACTTATTTAAACTGTTTGCATGTCAGCAGTTATATGAGGAGTGTTCTATTTTTTACCAGGCAAAATAAAAACCACTTAGCTTTGGAGATGTTTACCTAACAGAGGGAATGTTCATTTGGTTCTGCCTACACTTGTGAATTTACTAGTGTGTGGGGAAGACAACAGGATCAGAGTTCCCTTAGAAGGCAGTTCCAGTGACAATATTAGATAAGCCTATCTGTCATTTCATTAAAAAAAAGTAACAACTTTCTTAAGATCCTTCACATTTAAATATTATTTTAATTTTCATTGGATAAGTCATATCTATATGAGGCTATGTTTACATTTTATTTTTGTTGATTTAACTAGCTTACATTTTTCTTATATTTTAATTCTACATTAATTTTGGTTTAAGCATTTATTGAACTGTATCAGCAAATATTGTACACAGACAATTAATTTAGCCCTCAGATATATTTCAGGCACTAAGTTCATGTTATTCTTCAGCTAACTCCTACACTAACCTTTGTTATTTAAAATACTTTCTTGCTAAAATCCCAAGTTTCTTCAGCTACAAAGAAGTTTCTCTCTACTGTCTTATCTCTGAGGTATTTGCAAATAATACTCACTTGCAATAGCTGTTTTATTCTTCCAAAATACAGAGGACACACTTTAGATTTAGTGAGCATTTCTTTCTGTTACGTCTGTCTAGCATTTTAAGAAAATCCTTATAAAATTATCATTCAAATGGGCATACAATCAGATTTATGGAAAAGCTCCCTGAAAATAAGAAAATGGGAAAATTTTGTAAGCTTTATATGTAAATCATTTCAAATGATTTAGTCACAGTTTATTTTACTAAAAAGAGATATATTCTAATTTTTTCCTAATTTAATTTGATTCTGTAAGAAATTAACTTTTATAAATATTTTCACAATATGTTTGATTAGATTTAATCAAAAATTTAACTTAGTTTGCAATAAACTATATTATAACAAATATTGTGTTGTTTTCAATTTGGCACCTGTCTAAATGCTTTAGTTCTCAGATTTTTTTTTTTTGGTTTAGGGGTTTATTTATTAAAAATGGGGAGCAGAGAGTTTAAGGTTCTATTTTACCTACCAAGTAAATTAATAGAAACATTGACTTTAATAATTTATAAACAAGGAACAAAAAGGTCTTTATATATGGTCTTGCTTCTATTCTAAAACAAATTAATCATTGGATACTTATTTTCAATGTCTTAAAATAAAACATATAATTTAAGTATTTCCAAGAAAATATGTAGTCCAGGACAATCATTCATTAAAAAATATTCGTTCTACATGTATCAACATTTTAAAAATTAAAAGTATTTGTGTATCACTTAAATTATGATATATTTTTAATCTATGATTCATTTGCCACAGAAAAGACTTATGTCCAGGAGGCACAAAGTACATTGAAAATATGATATGGGTTTGAGTCAATGAACATTTATTATTCCCAGGCTAATCTAGGCTGAATATTGTACTTAAACACATTTCTGAGTTTACAGTTACTTCTTTAAGTTAAAACAATTATATACAAATAGATATAGTACTAATACACATATTACTAAATTAGGTCCTAATATATTTCCTCTTTCTGCAATTTTTATTGTATAATTCCATGTTGATTATTGAAAATTAGAAAAAATAAAATATTAGCACCATTAATAATGTGATCAATATTATCTGTACATTTTTGGATGTTTTCAGTGGTTATCCTACCTAATAAAATAGTAATATGCAAATTGATTATACCTCTGCCGCACCACAAGCCATGCACACCAGCCACACCCACCAGCCAATCAGGAGCAAATATGCAATTAACTCCAACCAAGATGGCTGTAGCCACGGAGAGAGTAGGAGGGAGGCTTGGGTTTTCTTGGTGATGGAGGAAGCCAGGTTTTCTGCACACCCTGGCTGACCAAGGCCTCAACTCAATGGTACAAAGTTTCAATTATAAAAGATAACAAATACTAACAAAAATGGTGGCAGCCACAGAGTTGGAGAGAGCAGGAGGCTGGAGTTTCCCCTGATGATGGGGGAAGCCAAGCTTTCAATGGCCCTGCCCTGCCTTGGCTTCTGCTTAAGGCTACAAAGTTTCAATTGTAGAAGATAAATAAATCCCAGCTACCATGGCCTCCACTTGGGATGCTGGGGGGCATGGCCAGCCTGCAAACCACCATAGGCCCCTCGCCCAGGTCACCCCGCATCCCAAGAAATCCCCCACACTGATCCAGGAGCCCTTCAGGGCAAACCAGCTGGCCCCACCCATGTACTAGGCCTCTATTCTATCTAATAAAAGAGTAATATGCAGATTGACAATCATTCCAACACACAAGATGGCTGCCCCCATGTGTCAAAGATCCTGTCCCATGTGGACAAAAGATGGGCACCACAAGATGGCCTGCAAAGGAGGGCGGTTGTGGGTGATCAGGCCAGCAGGGGAGGGCAGTTGGGGCAATTAAGCCTGCAGGGGAGAGCAGATAGGGATCACCAAGCTGGCAGAGGAGGGAAGTTGGGGGTGACTGGGCATACAGGGAAGGGCAGTTGGAGGGGGGTACCCAATCCTGCAGGGCAGAGCAGTTGGGAGGGGCCATGCCTGCAGGGGAGGGAAGTTATGGGCAAACATGATGGCAGGGGAGCAGTTAGGCATCTGTCAGGCTGGCAGGGGAGTGATTAGGGGGTGATCAGGCTGGCAGGCAGCAGCGGTTAGGGGAAATCAGGAAGGCAGGCAGGCAAGTATTGGGTAGCCAGCAGTCTTGGATTGTGAGAGGGATGTCCGACTACCAGTAGGATCAAGCCTAAACGGGCAGACCCTCGAGGGGTCTCAGATTTGAGAAGGTACAAGCTGGGCTGAGGGACACTCCCCCTGCCCCTACCCCATGCATGAATTTTGTGTACCAGGCCTCTAGCAATTAAATAAAGACAAGAAGAAATCAATGCCATTAGATGCATACTATTCTATATCTTGTGTAATTTTCCACACTTATTACTATATGGTGAATATCTTGCCATATGCACAGATATTAATGTATGAGGAAACTAGATGAAGCCTTCAAAGTACAATCAGGAAAACAGAAGCCACTCTAGGAACCTGGAATAGAAAGAAATATAAGAAATTACAGGTTTAACTGCTATTCAATGGGAAGGGAGAATGAAGACAAAGAAGGCCATATTCAGTCAATCTGGAAGTGAAACGACCGTGAAGAACCTGTAGCCATGATTGCAGTCATATCTCAAAATCAAAAAGAGAGGTTTGGTTCCTAAGAGGGTGCCTGGAACTACCTGAATGCTGCCAGAGATCTTACTAGTGCTTCAGCATGGAATGTGTGATCCTCAGGTAGGGCTTGCAAAGCCTCAGGGTGCTTGTGTACAACTGCCTCTAGAAAACAAGGGTTTTCCTCTCTTGCCTCAAAATCTAATTTGAAACAGTTCTGGAAAGAGAAAATGGGAAATAAACTTCTAGCTTCTCCATGGAGATGGTAGAAGGAGCAGAAATGAAGTTGAGTTGACAAAGGACATTAGAAATGGTTACCACTGGCCCTGGCTGATGTGGCTCAGTTGGTTGAGTGATGTCCTAGGCACTGAAGTTTCCAGTTTGATCCCAGATCAGGGTACATACTCAGGTTAGGGGTTCTCTCTCACATTGCTGTTTTCCTTATCTCTTTCCCTCTCCTCTCCTCTCTAAAATCAATTAAAAATGGGTATTGGTTATCTTTAAAATATAATTGTGCCTCTGTCTTAATGGCTGCATAGAATATTATTATCCATTTACATAATTTTATTGGTTAATCATGTTTTTTGAAATACTGATTCCAATTTTTTTAACTTAACTGTTATATATACATATATGTGATAATGAAAGGAATCCCAGGGACAAAATAGGCAGGTTTAGGGACTAAAAGGGGTCCATGAGGGAGGAATGCATATGTAAAAGCTTGGAGCTTCCAGAAGGCATGCATTCACAGAAGATAAAAAAAAAAAAAAAGTCACGCCTTAACCGGTTTGGCTCAGTGGATAGAGCATTGGCCTGCGGACTGCAAGTCCCAGGTTCGATTCCGGTCAAGGGCATGTACCTTGGTTGTGAGCACATCCCCAGTAGGGGGCGTGCAAAAGGCAGCTGATCAATGTTACTCTCTCATCGATGTTTCTAACTCTCTATCCCTCTTCCTTCCTCTCTGTAAAAATCAATAAAATATATTAAAAAAAAAGTCACAGAAGATTGAGGAATGTAGACAGATGCCACGAAGAGGGAAAGATATTTTCACTGGAGATAAAGGAATGTTGCAAGATAAAGGGGAGAGGGAAAGGGGGGCACCACTTGGGTTTTGGACTTTGAAGCTAAAATTCTACAAAAGAGTAACCAATTATAAGAGCACAGGGTCATAAAATGGGGAAAGAGTCCAATTAGAAAAGAGCATGAAGACACAAAGAGCTGCAGTATATAAAACTTGAGACAAAGAGACACAAGACAGATTTTTAGATTTTTTGGATTTAGGTTTGGAGGAATGGAGGGAGGGAGGGAGAGAGGAGAGAGAGAGAGAGAACAAGAACACACAGGCTTTTTCCATTTGTGAACTCCTCCCCAGAGGGTCCCCTTTGGGGTCACTCCTGCCCAGATAGAGTTTGTATATGCTTCCAATAAACTTCTACATTTTTTAAAGAAATCTGTCAGTCCATGAATTCAATTTCATCTTCATCAGAAAAGAACTCATGAGAACAAAAAATCTGCACCTGAACCTGTTTCAATATAACTTAAAATCTAGAAAAATATTAATATAAGAGAAAATAAATTACTTAATGAAATAAAAATCTGACTTTTAAAAGAAATTCATGATTCACTTCATTTTCATTTTGGGTTTGGGTTCAGGAATGTCAATCTTTAAATAATTATCAAAATTCAATGATTCATTATTTCATATATCCATTTACCCACAACTGGCTTAAATTGATCTGTGGTGTGGAAAATAGTGTGCATAAAGTACTTAGAGAGATGAAAATATAACAGTATGAAATACTTCCTCTATCTGATGGCCTGCAGCTGATAGTTCCCTGCTATAGATAAGCTAATGGGAGGAATTCAGCTTGATGCTTGAGCAGGTCTTAGATCAGCAAAGAGACGGGGAAATACGCAGAAAGTAATGACCTCTTCAAGATTCACATGAGTCTCCATAACTGGATTCAGATCTGGGAGTTAATGCACCATCCATCCAGGAACAAAGGGGTTCAGAAATGTCTTGCTCTTTGTAGGATCAATCCTCTCAAGATGACTATCTGTTTATGGCCAGCACTCACTACTGTCTCACCATAACCACAAGAAATTCCCAGATTCCAGTCTCTCTTAATATGGATTTCAGAATTAGTTCTCCCATCTTCTTGAGAGATGCCTTCTCAATCAATAAACCTTTTCTTGTTCCCAATTCTGATCTTTTGAATATTAGCCTTTCTTTTGAAGCATCATGCACAGGAACCTTAGGCCTGTAACAAAAGTATGTTTTTTAGATAGAGCCACTGTGATCCAGATACAGTGGTACCTCGAGATTAATTCGTTCTGTAACCTTGAGGCATGGGAAACTATGAGAAGTTCAAGTCACGGTAAACTGGTGGGTCGTGTGCAGCAGGCCGATCCACGCGATTACTTCTATCTCAAATGTTGCTCATATTTCAAAGCAAAAATCGCTCGCTCCACGGCTCGTATCTCAAAAATCTCGTTTGTTAGGGCACTCGTATCTCGAGGTACCACTGTACTTATAATCAAGACATAGAGTTTGCCATTTAAAATAACTTATCCTGCCGAAACCTGTTTGGCTCAGTAGATAGAGCATCTGTCTGTGGACTGAAAGGTCCCAGGTTTGATTCCGGTCAAGGACATGTACCTTGGTTGCAGGCACATCCCCAGTAGGGGGCGTGCAAGAGGCAACTGATCTATGTCTCTCATCAATGTTTCTAGCTCTCTATCCCTCTCCCTTCCTCTCTATAAAAAATCAATAAAAAGTATATAAAAAATAAAAATTAAAAATAAATAAGGTAACCTAATCTAATAATAGAAGCATAATATGCTAAATGTCTGACCAACCAATCTGTGCCATTTGGTTGACCACTTGACCAGTCACTATGATGCACAGTGACCACCAGGGGTCAGACACACCAAGTAATTTAGCTTGCTGCTAGGCAAGAGGTCCATCCCTGGCTGGCCAGCCCCAATCAGCCCTGATTGGGATGGGATAAGACAGCCCTAATCACTATCCAGGCCGAGTGACTCCATCCATACACAAGTTCATGCACTGGGCAACTAGTTTATAGATATAAAAAGCCTAATATGCAAAGTGTCCCCTTGGGAGTTCAACTGACCAGAAGTTTGGTTGCTTGCTATAATGTGTGCTGACCACCAGTGGACAGCACAGAACAAAGGGAGGCCCTGGATAGAAACCAGCAGCCGTTAGGGACCCTACCTGTGCACAGACTTTATGTACTGGGTCTCTAGTCTATAATAATAAAGGAGTAATATGCTAATTAGACCAGACATCCAAAAGGGCATTCTTCCAGACAAAGCCGGAGCTGTGAGGGAAGCCCAGGCCCCAGGTGCCTGCTGGTGGCCAGAGGGAAGCCCAGATCCAGGGTGCCAGAGGGAAGCCAGTACTGGCAGTTGGGAGAAGAAAGGCCTACTCTTTCACAAATTCCATGCATCGGGCCTCTAGTGTGTGTGTGTGCGTGTGTGTGTGTGTGTGTGTGTGTGTGTGTATAAAAGGCTAACATGCTAAGCCTGACTGATTGCTATGACTTGTACAGAACACCAGGGAAAGGCACTCAACACAGGAGCTGCTGTGATGTGCACTGGCCATTTACAGAGTAACAGCACTGGACCTGACGCTCACGAAGCAACACTTAGCTTTCTCCAAGTGGGACACAGACCCCACCACCACCCTGGAGCAACACTCCACCAAATAGCAGCTAATGCTGTCAGGACCCAATGGCACAAAATGCAGCTCACAGTCCAGCCCTGCCCAGCCCAGAAACAGTTGCTGTGAGCAACACAGCTATACCCATCTTTCTCTCCCTAGAGACTAGCCTCCTTGCAGTTTTTCAACCCAGGAACATAACTTGCTTTATACCCGGGTGGAATGGAAACATTTCACACTTTAGCCAAATGTCTGTGAAACATTTTTCCATGCCTCATCTCATTTGATCCTCACAGAAGCCCTAGGATAGGTATTTGGAGACTTGGGAGAATCCTATTTTCTTTTCATTATCTGGAAAATGGAGATTAAGAAAGTTTAGAAACTTGACCAAATTGAAAAGAAGAAATTTTGAACTTTGAAAATGACTTCAGGTTCTCTCTCTGCTTAGGATATAGTCAAACACTGCTGCAGTTAAATATTTTACCCTTTATTCTCTCTGCGTGTTCTATAATAATAATCTGCTTCATGTTGATATTTACTGCTGTGTAACTGAAAATTATTTTAAAGAGAAGTTGGGTTGCTTCACTGAGTTGGCAAAAGTTTAGCTACATTAGAATTCAAGTCTAATTAAGCAAGTTTATTATATATATGACTAACTTGACTCGCACATGCATGATATATATAAGCTGTCCCTGGCACCAATTGCACACATGTGTTTTGATCTGTCATTGTTGATCCTGAATTTGGTTGACACTTCTATTATAGAGAAAGGGCAAATAGTGACATTAAAATATTTCTTCTAACTAATTTCCTTTCAATGTGCATGTATTCGTGAACTGGGCCACTAGTAATAATAATAAAAAATTCAAGTCAGGTTCTGTGGCTAAAATATATTGATTTTTTTCAAAAATTTCAAAAATATTGCAAGTACAATAGTATTCCCAAATGCAGAGACAGTAGTTGCACACACTATCAGGCAAGTATACAGACTTGAGTAAGTATTGTTAAAAATAAGACAACAAGCTCCAAATGAAGTGGCTTATGCTAATTAAGCCCCATATCACCAAACCCAGGCTTCTCTTAATTACAGTTTTGGCTGCCCCAGAAATGGAATTTTAAACCAATCAATTAGCAATCACCTAATGCCAGTTAGTTGGAAAATTTGTATGATAGAGCCCTGACATTCCTAGGAAAACAATGTGATAATTAACATGCTTTTTTTGCCAGTATACCTTCCCCGTTTTCACTCTCACCTTATTTTATTTTGTATAGCACTTTAGACCTCCTGTCTGCTAGATTGGATACTGCCCCATTAGAATAGACATTTGCTCAAATAATTTTTAAAAAGTTTAATAAACCTTAAGTTTATTTTTTAACAGTATTAATTATATTTGGATGAAAAATCCTCCCTACTTTATGTCTCAAAAGGAAACAACAGAGTAAAATTTTGATATAGCATGTCAAAGGGAAAATGTCTTCATATTTAAAGAAAACAAAATTGAATTTTTTCCCTAAAACATTTAATTATTATTTTTTTTAATTTTTTGCTGTTGTTATTCAGTGTCCTATTCTATGTATTGGTAACAATACTTAAATTGCATTACATTTTATTTTATTTAGTTTTAATATATTTTCTTGATTTTCCACAGACAGAAAGGGAGAGGAATAGAGAGCTAGAAACATCCATGAAAGAGAAACATCAATCAGCTGCTTCCTGCACAACCCCTATTGGAGATATGCCTGCAACCAAGGTACATGCCCTTGACTGGAATCGAACCTGGGATCTTTCAGTCTGCAGGCCGATGCTTTATCCACTGAGCCAAACTGGTTTTGGTGATTTTAAAATGAACTTTGAAAAAATTACATAAAAAGAAGCTTAGTCAATGGCAGAGAAATATTCATCTCCTACATCTTAAAAATCTGGATGTTAGTTTCCAAAGATGTTCAAATGTGAGAGAAAGAGCTATGAATGTGCACTTATAATTTTATATTTCAAATGTCATGCTGATGCAGACCTTAACAGTCACAAAGGTCAATTTTACTCTAAAGTTCACTTCTATTTGTAGGAACGTTCTGCCTAAAAAATGTAGTTTCCCTTTTACTTTAGGTATATATATATATATATATATATATATATATATATATATATATATATGAAAACAGCCCCATTTTTGCTCTTTTAATATAAACAACACAGATATCTTTACACACTAACTATATAATCCTCAGCTTGAGAAGCAATCCCTTCATTAAAAGTAAGTAGATAAATAAGGAAGAGGCTGTATCCTACACCCTGGAGAAATCCCGAGTGTGGTTTGATACCCAAGAAAAAAGCCTTTGAAATGAACCTAATGTTGCATTATTGAAAATGTAGCTGCTCAGATTAACTTTTTTTTTTTTTCACGCTGCAATGGCTTACAAAGCTTCAAATGCCCAGAAACCTCCTAAACCAGACCATTTAGGGAATCTAAATAAGCTTGCATGGTTTTAAGCTTTCTGACTCTGAATGTTACCTTTGAAGTTTTGCCAGAACCTGACTGCAGAAGAGTTGCTTTTAAACTGAATTCATGACACTGGAATTAGTGTTGGATGTTCAGTATGCCTAATAATGATTTTGACTGTGCTAACCATAGACAGCCTTCACATATGGTACCTCTGAATTAATAACACTCCAAAGATGAGATGTATAACATCCTGGCTCCAATATTTATTTATTTTTCATTTTTACACACGGGTCTTTGGCTAGTATCCAGTCTAAAAAGCCAATTGCTTTAATGGCATATGGCATTGGTCCATGGGTAGGTAACAGAGCATGAGAGAAGAAGAAAAGAAAGAAATATATAAATGATTGAATTATAAATGTCCCAATATATTATATTACTTTCTCCTTTTTTTCCTCCTCCTCCTCCTTCTTCTCTTCCTCCTCCTTCAGCTCCTCCTCCTTTTTCTCCTCCTCCTTCTTCTTTTTGGTTAGCCGATAAAACTACTGTAAAATTTTGAGCAAACTCCACTGTAAAGAGTTTTTTTGTTTATTTGTTTCCAAATTCTACCTAATATAAATTCTAATTTCAAAAAATATATCTGGACATATACATTAAGTAAATTTCTCCTCATAGCATGTGGTTAATTGCGGACTTTTAAATCTATATTCTATATAATAAAGAAATAATATGCAAATTGACCATCATACCCTAACAAGATGGCTACCTATGACTAGGCCAGCAGTGGGGTTATTGAGGGATGACCAAATGACTGAACAGTAGGCTGCATGGGGTGACCTCACCAGCAAGGGAGCTTTGAGGGGCAACCAGGCTGGCAAGGGGGGACAGTTAGGGGTGACCAGGCTGGCAGAGGGGGGGCAGTTAGGAA